>DWEI01004639.1:0-11509 GCA_018245875.1 Mysoria ambigua
CTTATCTATAATGACGTTTATATGTGATTGCAAATCCTATATAAATAAATGATTTTTGACTTTGACTTTGACTTTGTTCGTGTTTCTTGCAACCGCGACTACCGATCGTGAGGTTCTGGGTTCAAATCCCGGCTCGAGCACTTCTGTATTTTATATTTTCCGTTAGTTCCTCGGAGTCTAGATATGTGCTCGATGTATGGGCATGAGCTCACCGTATATTCCATAGTGATTCCAGGCGTAGAATGTATACAAAAACTAAGCTAAAATCCTCAGTAAGTGTATATAGATATACATATATCGAAAATGTGTTAAGGCTTAATGATCAAAGTTACTTATACAGTATAGTGACCAATCCCGTGCGGCCCGAAGTTCAAAACAAGTGAATATGTTGCACGGCTTGCGCCAAACGGCCGTCGCACGATATAAAGGACAAATTAGACTTTAATCGTTCCAATGTTACCCGACGACGTGTGGTCCAGCAATTACGTACAGCTTTCATTAACTTATACACACACTTATATATATGCCTCGTTGGTCGTGTTGGTCGCAAGTGCGACTGCCGATCGGGAGGTCCCGGGTGCGATTCCCTGGTCGAATACTACAAAATTTTATAATTTAGATTTTCTAGTAGTGGTAGTCAGCGTCTGGACATGTGCCCGATGCATGGCAATAGGCTCACCATGTATTTCATAGTGGGACGCAAACGTAACTCGTGAAACGTGGGAGTATTCTGCGTTCCTCTGCCTTCCTCTTCGGGAATTACAGGCATGAAGTTACATTATTTATATCTATGTGTATGTACATGAAAAGTGGAATGCCAACAAAATAGCCCCCAAATCCATGGTGAACCGCTTAATGTAACTGGTGAATCATGGATGTGTACTGCCCTCGTCCGAACACGCGCTCACAGTGGTCCATGCATCGAGGGGTACTTATACAGAACTCGTGTTGATCATGTACAAAGGCTTCTTTTATAATAGTAGACGGGAAACTGGTCGGTACGTGAACCGATCATGTTTGTTTCGTACACCAGCTACTTTGTCTGTTTAGTATTTATGTAAATCCGTTTTCAACATGTCTCCCTCCTTAAGTTGAAGTATTTATTAGAAATGTTAAGGGTGTGACTTCATTGTATAGAAACAAAGGAAATTGAATCATTTAAGTAATAATAATAACTAATGTTTAATGCGAAAATTTTGTTGAAGACACATGAAGTCACGTGGCCATTGAATCGTTTTATTTTGAGAGGACATCTATGATGGTAAAGAAATGATAATTTTAGTTTTTCGTCGAAGCACTGAAATCAGCGTGTTGAATTTTTTTATAAACGTAGCTAGAAAGTGGGAAAACAGGGCTGATGAAGTATCCGCCGTATATAAAATACACTACGCTATGAACCGTTAAAAGGGCGGAATAAGGGATGAATGGTTGCTTAGTAATTATTTATATACCTACGCCAACGAACCCTCTCCTAGCAAATGGTAATCAATACTTATTATACATATTATTATCGTCTTATTACCAAACCAGCTTCCTTACGAGGCATACAGGATTGGGTGCTAAATAATAAATAAATAAATATTTCTGCCCTTTCAGACCTGAGTTGCTTCTTTCAGATTCTTCTTTACAGATACTAAAATAAACGCCTGTAATCGCTTTTTGTCCCGCTATAGAATGGGCGGCGAGTCTACTGGACACAAATCCAGAATCCGAGCAATTACTACAAAATTTAAGTTAGAAATATCAATAGCGCCCGACGCGCTATTTTAATCCAGGCGTTTGTACGACGCTGCGATTGCAACCAAACCGACCAACAAAGCAATCAATATTGCGATGAAAACTCAAAAATATTACGACAGACAGCGAAAACTCCAGCTCCACCGATTCCCAGAAGTGGAACGCCGGTACTGTATTCGATAGCGCAAAAATCTATATCATTACAAATACGTTCAACAATTCGTTTCGCCAAGAATTTTCCGCACATTACAATTTCAATGATTTCCCCAGCGTGGCACACGCTTATCAATGTCAATTTACGCTTTAGCCAAAAGGTTATGTTCGTGTGCGTACATTTAATAAGTTTGCTTTTTCTGAAAACTTTTACATACGGTTTCGCTCGTTGAGTTACCAAGATAAACAATTAATATAACTAAGTACTTAATGATTGGTTCAAATGTTACTTTAATACGCGTGCAGCAGAAGCGATCGTAGCTGATGGTAGTTTATTTTCTCTGCTTACACTTACGGGTGCATTGTAGCATTGTACTTATTTATAGCCTCTTTCGAGAAAAGTTTGTGTATTTTTTTCAGATTTATTGAAAAAAGTGACATCGCTCCTGTAATTCGTGAACAGAAGAACAGCCAGAAGAGTGCAGTACACTTCCGCGTATTGGCAATTACGATTCTGTCCCACCATGGAACAGATGAGGAGCTTATTGGCAAACTCCGGGCACAAATTCTAACTCAAAATCACTACTCGACATTGTAACTAGAATAGTTTAAAAATCAAACATTGCATTATAGCGAAATGGTGAGGCTAATTTCGATCCATTCCGGGGATTCCTTTATTTATCTTACCTGTGTAACTTCCATGTCTGGTATACAGGATGCTTGCACTGGCTTGATCCCTACGCGAACGTCCACTCTTTAATGTAAAAAATTATAACAACCGTATCGGATTCTATATAAACCGCACCTTAACATACCTTGCGGATTGAATATAAATATATTGTACATTATGTATTATACATGATGTAAGATACATTTGTTGTTGCGAATACGAATACGGTCAGGTCAGGTTTAGAACAATAGACACATTTGACGCTCGGTGTATACTGCCTTACTCACGAGGTGTCTGGCGTGACGATATAATTATGATTGTTATTTCACTATGTTCAAGGTATTAAATAAGTCATATTCCTGTTTATATTACACAGCTAGGTAAGTTTCTCCCAGCAACTCCAACTGGAGCTCAGTGCCACACTATTCCTGGCAGATGGACTGTTAGGGGAAATTATATGTTGAAAAGTGCACGACCCAATAAAGGCGTCCGACATACTTTAATTTCCGTAGACGGCTTCATTATGATCATCATTTTCATCAGCCATTTTAAGTTGACTTTAACAAAGACTTCTCTTGGGGCGTTTTCCCCATGACTCTCAAGTTAGGTATGCGCGGGCTGGAACTAAAAGATATTTTGATCTGCATCAGAGGGTGCGACTTACCAGCGGCGGGCTTAGTCGTCTCTTACAACACCCTTAAATATCAGACTGCGGACAAGGGGTGGGTTTATTGTCCGCACCGACGTGAACATCAAAATGCCTTGACCCCTTTTTCAAAATTTATTTTTATTGGTCGCGTATTCAAGAACTGTCCACAACTGTCATAATTTTTATTTACATCATCTAATTACCTTATAAAAATTACGAGTATCAATGTTTTGTGTTGGAATGTAATAAATAGTCGATACTTTGAAACACATCATAAAACAAGAAACTTTCAAACTCTAACATCGAAGTCTAAACTTAATTAAACATCAATTAGCCGCGTACGAGACCTTCCGAACAGCCATCTTGCATTTAACTTCACAAGTATTTCGAGTTGTTTCTAAGCAAGCACGGATTCCAAGGTAGAGTTATATATGAGCGCTGTTAATTTTCAATAACTATATTATTTTGGGTCACGTCACCTGTCTTTAAGCTAGGCGCTGTTTAAGTTGTCGTTGTTAAGCATAAATGAAAAAAAATATACATATATACATAATTATGAGTAATATTTCATACCCAGGTGGACTAAAAATACGGTTTATCACACAGATATTTGAGCCGAATGGAATTCAAACCTATAGCCGTCAGGTTAGCAGATCAAGCCTCAGCCATCAAGTCGGAAAGGTATGATAATTTAATACTGTAAGGTATGATACAAACAGTGACAAAACAATGACTACGTCTGTTCAAGTGCGAACACACACCGCCCGGCACACCCTGGACACCGCGACTAATCCTATCACCGCGACAGTTGGCCACTCGCGACCAGCCGTGGGCTCGGCGAAGATGAAGGTTTTAAACACACACACTTTAACATTTGTTTTTTTTAATCGTGAACATAACAGATATTGCTTTATGTGTAAAAGATAGCTGGTTATCTCACACGCCACAGCCCGTGGACATTTGCAACCGACCTTGAGTGAGATAGTAGGTGGGTAACGCTACTTCACGCCTGTAATCCCCGAAGAGGTGGGTAGAATAATGCAGAACACTCCCACGTTTTACCGGTTACGTTTACGTCCCACTATGGAATAGGCGGTGAGCTTATTGAATAGTATTAAGTGGTTATAGATCTGAAGAACTGGAACATTGTTAACAATATGTTAACTTACATGGAGAATATATCTCATTTTCGTTAAAAATAGTTACTAAAATACGAAGTTCTCGTATTGGTGTATTATTCTACCGCATTGCTTTTAACTGCTCGAAACGATATCTTTTGTTCAGTTTTATTTCGTGTATTGCGTTTTCGCGTACCGCTGTTAAGGTACTCACTTGACCGATGGAGCAATATTTGGGAAGCGTCTGTTAAGTGTATGATAAGATGAAGGTTAACTGTAAGAATTCCGTTGAAAAAACAATCAAAAGATTAGGGACTGGTGTCACGAAATGGAAGATAACGCTATGTATATTTGTTTATGTAATACATTCAACATACAATATATATTCGTCATACGTATAATGTATTTGCCATATAATGCGACATAATATTGTTGTGATTAGCATCGTATATATTACTGTCATCTCATATCAGTGTCATATACATCGTTCCGATCAATACAACCTGAACAACGCGAAATATTATGCTAAGCATGAGTGAAAACTTGTAAACCTACTGAGGATTTATCATTTATAAATATGACGGGATAGTTTAATTTGAAGTTAAATGTACGAATTATTAAAGTGATATTCGATCGTTCACCCATTGCAGTGGAACAACTTTGCCGCGTAACGTTCAATTAAAAAGCAAAGAAGAGAACAAGTGACCAATAACGGTCGTTTACGAAAAGCAATACAGAAATCTAGAACGTTCGTTTCGAGAAAAATACTTCGAAACGAACTAAAAAAATATGTATAGCTCTATCTACATATTGGGATGTATTCACTGGTGTTTGTAACAAAATATGAGGGTATGTAGATGCTTGATGCGTCAGTGAATAAATAACTGATTTACCGATCGGTCGCGTATTATTTCCTTGCCCAATATATTACACATATATTAAATGAAAGTTTGTTTCGTATATCACAATTGATCGTGGAACGTAGCAGACATAAAATCACGCCCGTAATTCTTGATGAGATAGGCACAAGACTGTAGTGCCTGGCACGTTGACCAGTTACGCTGACGTCCCATCACGTAATACGAATCATCCGGGCGCGAATGGCACCAATTTTGAATCAAATCCAATCTAATGTATTTGATGATTTTTCCTCGCGCTCGGCTAATCACAATTTCCCGATGTTGGTTATTAAAGTTTTCTGGTAATCAGCAGTGCTTATTATATTCAAACTAAATAGCCATGATTGTAATTCCACAGTACGACACACAAGTTCCACACACAGTTCCACGACAATATTTGTTTTAAAGTATGAACAAAAATTAAGTAGAAAATAAAGTTACCTTGGAAGCGAAATCATATTAAATAGTTTACGTCATATCACGCCTGTAATCCTAACATTTCAACAGTTCCGTTTACGTCCGTGTGTAGAATAAGTGGTGAGCCTATTGCGATGCAATGGACGCTCTTCCAGCCTCCGAGTCATTACTAGTCATTTTCAGTTAGAAAAATCCAACAATACCTGGTCCGGAATTTGAATCCAGGGCCTTCCGACCAGCAGTCGCGCTTGCAACCAACACGGCCACCGAAACAATGAAACTACTTTTATTTAGTCATGTTCACCTGTAATATTAGTGATCACTCCAAACGCAAACCATTGAAGTTAGTTCGTTTCTTTAATATACACTGTCCAAGACTGATGTCAATCTGAGTGCCATATTATTTCTGTCGGCACAAATGATATGTAGTTACAGGAGCAAAAGGGAAAGTCCTGCCTTTAAAAGGTATATAAACCTCAAAGTAATATGTTCGAATGATCGTAACTCAAAGACAGGATCCGCTCTAATCTCGAGTTTAACGGCTCAAGTTAACGAAGATTTTTCACATAAGTTAGAAATTGGAGCCATTAGCCGCAGACTCCAATAACTCAGAAACTCATTGAGCCGCGACGCGGCCTTAAATGTATTGAGTTTGGCGCCGTGAAGTGAAATGTGACGAGATATATTGAAAGTTGTTTTTTACAGTAACTAAGGAATATTTGATACCTGTCTGCACTGGAGCAGTAGGGCGAATTTTAATCCACATCACAAATCTTAACAACTGGATACGGCGATGCATGTATCGATCAAGCTTACATATAAGCAACCCAGCTTACTTGATATAGAGACTTCATAAAATTAGAATATCATTTAAAACAATAACCAGAATTGTGACGGACGCTTGACATGTCAAGACATATCTGTGTACGCTTCGTGTATACATAACTGTTTGACAGTGTACCTGTCATTATTTTATAACTACACACATAGGTCCGATCGTCGTTTCTATAAAACTGACACTGACGATAACAGCGGTAGTAATGATGGTTGTAGTAACGCTTATATTACGTAAATAATAACCGACAATAGTAATTAACTGCCTCGTTGGTCGGGTTGGTTGCAAGTGCGACTGGCGATCGTGAGTTCCTAGGTTCGAAGTCCATGTCGGGGAATATTGTATTTTTCTAATTTAGGTTTCATAGTAGTGGCTCAGAGTTTGTGCCCGATGTATGGCAACAAACTCCCTATTCCATGGTGGCACGCAAACGTAACTGGTGAAACGGGGTAGTGCAGGACACTCCTCTGCCGACATCCACGGGGAATAGAAGCGTGATGTTACGTTTTATATTACTATGTAAGATAATATATAGATTAAGTATTGTGTTTTTTATTACAAGCCTTTATTTAGTTTCACCGGTCCCGGTGTTTGCAATCAAATATTGCAAGTTAAATTTCACCATTTCACCAATTTTATCGTGTTACATTGATAGAGGTAAAACTTGTTTTTAAAATGTTTTTTTTTACTTTTATTGGCACACTTCAAAATTCAATTAGGTATATACCAAAACATTATTTTTTTAGATATAGCCACAAAACCGTATTGGTCACCACACGAAGAGCTTTTCTGGTCGAAATAATTTTATGCCGCTTCTAAATTATGTCGTCGTCTATAAAGTACAGGACATCATTTGCGATGTCTCATATCCGGGACGCTGCTCAGAATGAAAACGGGAAATGGTTTGGTAAAATTGCTATAAAATATAATACAGGCGTAGCGGGCGCGCTCATACCTCTGACGTCGGTATCGGGAATAGTCAGATATTCTACATGCCCAATAACAAACTTCTTGGCATATTCAGAAACTATATTTAATATGTCCTGGCGTAGAAAATCACTCTACCATATATTGTACATAATAACATCAATGAGCATTACTGTTCAGTTTCTTTGTAGCAAGAAATATACTAAAGAAGAAAGATATTGGTACCTACTGCTAGTAAATATTTATTCATTGACATGCACTATTTTTTATATGTTATTATTATTTCCATCGAATTAAATGTAAACTCCTCTTGAACTAAGTACTTTTTAGAGTAAAATACTAATGCAGTGGTTGCTATAATGCGGGGAAAATATACTTTGTACATATATGTGAAAAGAAAGCAAAATTCTCGACGTGTTAACGGATCTCGACTGGCACCACAACATTAGAACTTGGCATCCATCAACACAGATCGTGTTCGTTATAATGAGTCCATTATAATTATATGAGTAATGAGACTCAACTTTAATTTACTAAATGATGAGAAAGCTAGTAACGATACATCAGTTACATAACCGTGTAATTGTAATTAGTACTAATTAATATCCGTCTAGTTTTTGAGTCGGACATGAAACAATATTCTGCTCGTAAATCCTATGGTTTTAAACCTTTAATATAAATGTATATTGTCTAATTAAAATTTTCTAGTAGTGTCTCGGAGCCTGGAAATGTGCCCGCTGTATCGCTTGCCATCTATTCCATAGATTGACGTAAACGTAACCAGTAATATTGGTGAACCTATTATATTCTTCTGCCTATATTTCTGCCTATATTGTCTAGATTACAGGCGTGATGTTACGTATATTGTCTATTACGAACCATTAATTTTAGTATAAAAAAACATATTACATACATTTATAGGTATAAGAAGTTAACTAATATAAGAATTACGTGCACAAAAACTGACCAGCGGGCTGAGCGCGGCTAAGTTCCAACATCGCGAGCAGCGAGAAATTCATTTCCTGACTTTGTTTGAATAATAAACAACCGGAGGCCTCTCTTTTCTAAATCTCCGCCG
Organism: Mysoria ambigua; assembly: GCA_018245875.1. Lineage (NCBI taxonomy): Eukaryota > Metazoa > Arthropoda > Insecta > Lepidoptera > Hesperiidae > Mysoria > Mysoria ambigua. Next base: position 8,484 of record DWEI01004639.1, read on the forward strand.
TTTGATTAAAATTTCATTACAATTACATTAAAGTTGTTTGTTGGGATATACTTTGTATTGAATTTTTGATGTGGCCGCGAAGAATTTCGGGGGGTCGAAAGTGCAGGGCCGAGCGGTGAAATATTACTCGACGAAGTCATTAGAGAGAAGCTAATATAAAAGTTTCACTAACCACCGGTGTTTATACATTGAGTGGCTAATTCGTGGCACGTTTCAAAATAAACGCTGATGTCGCGTACATATCCGCCATTGGGATAACGTTTCAAATCAAAGATCACTTGGGAGATATTTTTAAGGAGATATGCAGTTACTCCTTCATAGCCGGCAAGGCATTGGCCACCCCCCGGGTGTTGCGAACGTCCATAGGCGACGGTGACCACTTAACATCAGGTGGCCCGTCCGCCTGCTTGTCAGGCTGAATATATAAAAAAAAAGAATCTTTATAAATGTTTTATTGTTATGCACTGATATATCTAATCGATATCATTGGTGATACTATAATGTACAAGAAGCAAACATTTAGATTATTTGTACATTTTAAAAAATGTAAACATTAACTGCTTTTGTTGATCGTATTGAGTGTAGTACTCACCTCCGTCTACCTGTACGAGGACTATAGATATGTATGATGTTATAAAAAAAAAAATATATCCCTGTAGCGCATATTTTAAATAAGTTGACTATTCTGTATACAGATCTTGTCATCTTGTTATCGAAGGCTCATTGTTTAAAATGAAACATTATTATACATTATAATCTTTGAAATTAAAAATTCAGTCGTCAATTAATTATTTTTATTATTAAGTCTTCAATTTATTTATTAATATATTATTGTTGGCTGGATATCAAGATTCGCATAAAAGTAAAAAAAAATCTGTATACTACAGTACTAAAATTGCCAATAAATATTTACCATCTTGAACATTAAAACACGAACAAAATAAGGATTTCTCGCGTCAGTATCCTCAATAATGCCGTGTCTTATCAATTATTCATCATTTCAAACGCTTTTAATGCTTTCATCTATTATCTCCATTTAAAATTTCATTTTTTCCACTTCCGTAAAAGGTTTCTCAATGTGGTATGAATACACATCCACGCTAAACGCTCTTATATTTTGTTATCAAATCAAATCAAATAATTCTTTATTCAAATAATCTTTTACAAGAACTTTTGAATTTGAACTTATCGCGGTAAGCATTGGTGCAAGCCATATCTGTTATCGTAATCCACAATATCCAAATATTGGACGACGATCTCAGGTTCTATTCTCGGCCGGACAGATGTTTTAATGATGGATTAAAGAATAAATTGTATGGTGTAGATGGTTATGACGATAGAGATATTTAGCGCTTTGTGACCTATTCCTACCCAATAATGAACATCATCAATTCCTTTTAAAACGTAATGTTTTAAAAAAGTAGCAATTTCAATAATGACTGCCTCGTTGGTCCTGTTGGACGGAAGGGTGATTGTCGATCGGAAGGTCCCGGGTTCGATTCCCGGGTCGGGCACTACAAAATTATAATTTAGATTTTCTAGTAATGGTTCCGAGTCTGCATATGTGCCCAGTGTATGCCGATAGGCTCACCATCTATTCCATAGTGGGACGTAAACGTAACTGGTGAAACGTGGGAGTGTTCTGTATTCCTCTGTCTACCTCTTCGGGGAATACAGACGTGAAGTTATTTTTATGACTGATATACTACTGAAGATAGGCGTTCCCGACGTTTATCTCTGAATGTGATGTAATGAATATTCTATTCAGATTCTACCTTTGCTATTATCGAGTCGATACGTGCATTTGTTGGGGCCACGCAAACTATGTGTGGCAAACCGAACTCCTTGTAATTGTATATTTTGTATGAATTCCGATTTATATTTCATGTAGTCTGTTGTTTTAAACTTCTAATATGTTGCGTTGCTAAATCAATGAATAAACACGAATATAATTAATCTGGCTATTTTCACTAGTATCTATCATCATGATCATCATCATCATCACCAGCCTATCCTAGCCCACTGCTGGACATAGGCCTCCCCCAAAGAGCGCCATTGCGCCCTGACCACGGCTTGCTACTATCTATGGTTATGAATAATTCAGATTTATTCATTGTTTTAGCTCTTGCCCGGGTAGCCGCTAGTGTACGCCATAATATTTAATACGCTAATTCAAATTTCGAATGCTGCTTTGACAACTGTGATAGTTAACTCTAGACTCTCTGTTGGGTTAAATGATGCTAATCACTTCAGCTGCATTTGGAACTCGCTTGCTAAGTTACGGGGAAACTGCTCCATCTAACTGGATCCCAATGAACACAAATCAATGGACACGTATTATTATCAGACGAGGCTCCTTAAGGTATATAAAGTTATCAGCTAACGCCAAATATATCAATCGTTTTAGGTATGACGTGTTTCATTAAAGCCATAAACATGAATTAGACCTACTTGATCGAATTGGCAGAATTATAGTCTCGCTCGGCGCCTGTCTCCATCGATATTGGCTTCATTTATCTCCTTCTTGATTCTTTCATGTGACTCGTGTAAGTAATATCTGTGGTTATTTAAAAACATTAAAGTAACACGATATCTGTCAGTGTCTTATTTTGTATACAATGTTTCTCATCCGCTAATAGATTAACAAACACACCACGGGACAGACAGCTGTCGGCTTCTCAAAGGAGGAGTTTTCAGTCTTTATGTAAAGTAGTATAACTCACATTTTCTTAATTTTGAATGCTCTGCTTGAAGGTATCAAAAGATTACAAATGTTACAAAGAACAATTTTTTAACCATTTGGATATAAACTAAACCCAAACTTTGGCAATTGCAATTCCTTAAAAAAGGAGTCATTGATACACGTAACGACACTTAATAAATATTTCCTTGGCAACTAATTAGCGGCTACGTAATAATATAATGACTTGACTGGCCCGTTAGTGCAGCGGTTAGTGAACCTGACTGTTGCGCCGGGGGTCGTGGATTCGATTCCCACCCAGAATAAATATTTGTGTGATGAGCAC
>DWEI01004640.1:0-11507 GCA_018245875.1 Mysoria ambigua
AAAAAAAAAAATCACATTAAATCTGTTCATGCAAGAAAAAATCGTCGTATCTGATATGTATGTATGTCTGCTATATGTATGTATGTGCATATATTATAAGGAGTTTCCCAACTAGTTCATTATATCAAAATAAATTATGTTTTCAGATAAATCACGATCTGCTTTATATATTATTAAGATTATTTATTAAATAATGATTTATTGGTACTTAAATATATACAGTGATATTTAATGTTGTACTTATAATATATCAATTATTAACTCATATTATGCGTACTGAAATGAAGTATTTAATATAAGATGATATGAATAACATTACATCCACCGCCATCTTAAGATAGCTTACCATACCACAATGTACTATGCAAATTCGCATTGCTCTATGTGCTAAATATTATATCAGATATTAGCTTGCTGTAGTCAGTTATACAAAAAAAAGTTGTAGCGGTTTCCTTCGTTCTGAAACCTAAAATATTCTCATTTAATCATTGGTCCCTTATTTCACTCTGTTTCTGATTCGGAACAAGTACCCTAAGTAGGCCGTACCTCCACTAGGTCGGGGCCCTCTCCATACATACAATAAATAAATTTAAATAGAATTGAATCGGTGAGTGTTAAATTAACAAATACTTAACGAAACACATTCGTTTTGTAGTAACTAATAAAATAATTTAAATGTAACATGTTAAATTGTAAACTATAAAAATAAATTTTGAATATATTTTCTGATGACCTACATGATTTGCAGTATTTTAAATATTGCAGTGCATAAATCGAAACTACAAAAAATATTCTCATATCTGTAGACCATGTCCCTAATGGGTCAGAAAAAGAAACGCGGATTGTCAAATATCTGTGTCCCTACAGAGCTGAAGTATTTCTTTTAGCATAAATCACTTGCTTCATACAAACCAAAACATTCCAATTAAACGACAATTTAGTTTTTCAGTTTGCGTTTTTCGTGAAATACGATTTTTATTTCACATTAACGGAGCTTTAAAAGTTTTCTGTGTAATTTTATATTTGCAAACGGATTAAGAGCTGTTCGCTCAGACGCGGTCGTATATTGCAAATGGTTGATAATATTAAGCAACGCTGGGATCAGCCTGGTCTTGAACGGATGACGGCCAGCGGAAAAACGCCGGCTTTTTCGTCGACAGAGCACGTTAAGAAACCAGTTCTGGTTGACATCGTTAAATGGCAATCGTTAAATCTAGTCGGAAAATGTGAAAATTGTTTTCGAGAAATTTTAACATACGGTTTTGCGACTGACGCGGTTTCCGGTAATTAGCACTGACGCGGCGTGATGATTCATGTTCTAATATCGATCGATATCAACCCTTCTATGTTTCCACTAGTGGAACATGGGTCTCCTCTTAGAATGAGAGGGTTAAGGCCGTAGTCTGCCACGCTGGCCAAGTGCAGGTTGGCCGACTTCACACGCCTTAGAGAACAATTTATTTTTTCTGGACTGAAGCTGTGCAGGTTTCCTCACGTTTTCCTTCACCGTAATAGCAAGTGATATTTAAACGTAAAACGTACATTTTTAAGAGGTGCGCGCCTGGGATTTGAACCCGGTCTCCCGGAGTGAAAGGTTGAATTTCAAACCACTAGGCTATCACTGCTATCTGTTCTAAGCCTCCCGCAAATCCGTCACACATAAGCTTAGCAATCAATAGACCATTTGGATCGTCATCATAATCATCATTATCAGCCAGTCGCAGGTTCGATGCTCCACATAGGTTTCAGTTACTTATATGTTTGTGATAATATTTTTATCACGCCCGTAATCTCCTTAGAGGCAGAGGAAAATAGTACACTCGCAACTTCCACCGGTCACGTTGTCATCCGCCTTTGGAAAGAGCTGGTGAACCTATTGCCATACACCGGGCACATATCCAGACTCCGAGCCACCAGCAGAAAATATACATTTCTTTTTCTTTTATAAATAATTACGTGTACTTGTATTTGATGCACGAAATATGATATTTTAATATAAATGTAACTTTTCTATTCAGCGTCTATCTCTCTGACGCTTGACGCCTCTGAAGTAAAACGTTCTAGCCACCCGCACATAATTTTTATTTATTCGGCTAAGAAAGGATTCAAAGCGTTAAAACGTTTATTTTGCCGGAGTGTTTCTTGCATTTGGCAGATCCCTTCTACGTAATCGGTTTAACTTTAATTAGGAACCTACAATTAAGAACCCATGACATATTTGGGGCGCAACGAAATGCCACATTCATTCCGCTTTCCTTGTTTTCTGACTGACATAAATCCTGATGTCTTCATGCGATTCTCTGGATCAAAAATTGTATTTATTGGTTAAGATACATCAAGTCCCCATACTATAAGTATAACATTTTTAGTTATCATATTTCAGTTTGAATAATTTTCTTCGAATATCGGTATGAATAAATGAGTATTCAGTATGAATATATGTACGTAACTTCCCGCCTGTAATCCTCGAAGGGGTAGGCAGAGGAATGCAGAACATTCCCACGATTCACCGGTGGTGAGCCTATTGCCATGCATCGGGCGCAAATCCGGACTCCGAATCACTACTAGAAAATCTAAATTAGAAAATTTTGTAGTGTTCGCCCCGGGAATCGAAGACCTCTCGATCGGCAGTCGCACCTGCAACCAACACGACCAACGAGGCAGTCGATGAATATATGTATTTCCTTCTAATATAATATTCACTGCCAACAGATCGAAATATATAAATATATATACCTTTATACATACTTGTAAAAAAAACGTAACTTCCTCGAAAAGGTAAGTAGAGGAATGCAGAACACTCCCACGTTTCACCAGTTACGTTTACGTCCCACTGTGGAATAGGTGGTGAGACTATTGCCATACATCGGGCACATATCCAAATTTCGCACCATTACTAGAAAATCAAAACTAGAAATTTTTTGTAGTGTTGGACCCGGGTATCAAACACGGGACCTCCGGATCGGCAGTCGCACTTGCAACCAACACGAACAACGAGAAAGGCAAACTTGTATATCGAAATACGCATTTTATTAATTATTTTGCTCAATACCTCTATTAAAATGTTAATTTAAATTTAGAATGTCTCTGCTATAATTATCATTCTTGTAAAATCAGCAAATCAAACTACCATTAGAATAACTACTGAAATATATTAACAATAAAGAGATAACTTATTAAATATTTATTAGTTGCATAGACATTGTGTTACTCGAATCATTAAAGCGTTACAACTACAAATATATTTGTAAAACAGACGAATATTCCACAAAAATATATTAAATAAATTATATTAAACATACCTATTCAATTAGGAGTATTTTTAGATTTTAATACTCGTATCATTAAAAGTAAAATGCGCAGCGAATCTAGATAAACTTGTAAATATATCGTGTTATCCTAAATTTATTTTAACTTGACAACGCTGAATAGAATTAAGAGAATTTGCTCTGAGTGTATTTAAGTTTAACTTTCAATTCGTTATTTGCATAAAATATACTTGAATTGGAAATGTTTGAGTTTTGTAAAGAGAATTACATTATATCATTAGTTTTTGCTCTCAACGCTGATCTTATCATTGTTTTGGTAGAGTTTAAACTTTTATTATTATTATCGGCTACTTTGACATTATTTAATCATTAAACTAATATAATTTATCTTCTCAACTAATTTAATTTCCTAATAGATATTCTTCTTCTTCGTCTAGTCGATAGCTGGTCTGATCAGCCATCGTGGTGAAACGGTTAGTTGCAATGTCCAGGGTGCGCCAGGCAATATATTTTCGCAGATGATGGGCCATAGTCACCATTCAAGGAGGCTCCTATCATGCACCTCGAAATGAATTATTAAAAAAAACATGGAGACAATGTATCTTTAGAATACACCTCAATTAATAAGGTCTGAAGAAATAAGAATGCTTTGAAAATATTACTTTGTACTTTGTGAATTCTCTCTGTGGCAATTTGGTTACTACAGTAACAGCGTACCTTAAGTTATCGCTGGTTCAATTTAGACCACATTGCTCAATAATTGTAAGGCAGGTTAAAAAAAGTTAACATCACGCCTGCAATCCCCGAAGAGAAGAGGCAGAGGAGTGTAATGATCTCCCACGTTTTACTAGCTACGTTTACGTTCCTCTATGGAATAGCGTATTGCCATACAATAGATATATATCCAGACAGGGTATATATAACTACAGGAAAATCTCCGTTAGAAAAGTTAAATAGTGTCGGACCCAGAATTTGAACCTAGGACCTCTTAATCGACAGTCGCGCTTGCAACCAACACAACCAACGAGGCAGTCTTAGTGAGAAGGATATTAAATTGTGAAAAGATCAAAAGAAATATATAATCAATTTCAACTTTGAACCCAATTTCAGTCTATCATTAACATTTATTCCTAAATCAATTTTCAAACAGTGATAAAAGGGCAATGATTGAATTTTTTATCATCAAATATTCGAAGAGCCTTTCTCATTTTAATGGTAATTTGTTTAATTATTATGGAATTTATAACAGTTAAAGGTATGACTATGTACATATTACGTTTGAAAGAAATGACATCCGATAAATTGAGATGTAAAATTATTTTCAAATTGATTAACTATTGACTGCCTCGGTAGTCCGATGGTCGCAATCGTGACTACTACCGAAAGGTACTGGGTCTGGAAAGACAATCGAGTACTAGTAAATATTCCAGACTACGGCCTTAACACTCTCATTCTGAGAGGAGACCCATGTTCCAACAGTGGAACGATAAAGGGTTGATATCGAGATATTCCCAACTTAGATTGTCTAGGGTACACTTCGAGTCGGAGTAACAATATATGGCAAAATTTCTCTTCTCCTTATCGGGACTTAAATATGACTTGTTAATGATGAGCCTGTCGTACATTCCTCTGCCTACCTCTACGAGGCTTACAAGCATGATATTATAATGTTGCGTATTGGTCATAATTATAATCATACACTTTATCGTTTCATGTTTTGCATATGGCTCTCCTAATCAGAAGAGTTGAGTTAATTAAATCATGAATCGTTTGAACTTTAACAATTTATTTTCTACAAATATTTTAAATTAAATAAATATGTTACATTGTAAAATCTATTTTATATTGCCATTTGTCGCAACCCTTTATTGTAGGCAACATTACTTCCGGTCGAATCATTTCTACAAAGAGAGTCAAAGGGAGTCAAAGGGCCGTGCCAGCTTTTCTGTACCCTACCTTAATTCTTTGTACCGGTTTACAGGTGAAAGGTAAATTTACTCAATACTTGTGAACATAATTGAATCTGGAATAAATTTTCTTTGATTTGTCACAATGTTGTAAGTAATGTTTGTATTTCGACATTTCTCAGAAAGTGTATTTAAACAATCATCTGCTTATAATACAATATTACAACTAACGACTTCTAAAATTTAATATGACCCTCTTTTCATTCTTGTAGCGTTAATTTTAATAGAGTTAATGACATTACGACTACATTTATATAGACTAGAATATAATCAATAATAGAATAATGGAAATAATTAAAAATATAACAAACCTTTAATAATTTACTAATGTCCATGTACAAAGGGCTGCTGCATCACAGCGACACTAAAAGCTGCTTTGCAGCAACAACAGCGTCCGTGTCGGGGCGGAATAAGAATACAATTCGACCAAGAATACAGGGTGTCTTTAGACGTGACTAAACTCGGCGCTGACAGACAGCGGCATGGCGATCTGTCTAGGTACAGCTAAATGCCCTAGCCGCCTATAGCTAGCAACAAAAGCGCTGCGAGAAGCCTAAAATCCCTAATCCGCACGTCCAGCGTGGGTATTGTGGGCACCACCCCTCAAGAAAGCGCCCTCGTCAGCCTATTGCAGCCCACCCGTGGACTGCGATAGGCTGACGTACAGTCACACCTTTAAAGTGTTCCGGACTATTCATTCCAATTAAAATCTGCTACACTATGTAACAATTACGATTTTAAATCGTTGTAACATAATAACATAAGCTAAGTGCGGCATGTCCTTATCTCGTCCACGCAGTGCGACCGCTGGCTGAGAATTTATCAGGATGATATCTGACGCCTCTTCACTCTGGGCGACGCCGCCGTAAGCCTGATCTGACCTTAATTGTATACGCTTTGAATAATGCTAAAGCTGAATAATCATGAAATGGTGGGACGGGACTCGCGTTCACTTTTAAGCTGCGCTTGTTCTTTTATAGTTTGTAATTTGTAGAATTAACTTTTCATGTAATCCATAAATGTCGGCATACAAACCGAATTAGACGGAAGGATGGATTGATTGATTGAACGTTTACCCAAATCGGTAAATTAACCTAACCCGAGAAATACGCCAAACTAAGTTGGAACGTCCCGGGTCATCGTAATCAACATCCATTCATATCTGCTGTCCATTCACGGATTCATTACTTTGTGTTAATTGAAGACACAAACTCAATCTTCTTAATTGATTCGGAGTTTCATCGTGATCACATTACATTAAAATTGAACGAAATGTATCGCAGACACTTTGATTTAATAGTACATCTCATTAACGGCTGTGTACGAGTACTTAGACACTCATAAAACACCGACTAACATTGTATTATACTGAAGCGGATCACGCATTGGCCGATGATACGGTCAAAAGCGTGACATATGTAGAAATAACACGTCACGTCTGTAACATCACGCCTGCAATCCCCGAAGAGATAAGCAGAGGAGTGTAGTATACTCCCGCGTTGCACTAGTTACATTTGCGTCGCCAATTACGTCATATCTGTGACAAAGTATATTTGGAACGCATAGAACATTACTATCAATAGCGTTGTCCTAACCCTAACACCACTTTACTAGACTTCTCTGTCGCGATAACCTCTGCTCGACCTGTTTGTCTATTAGTCACTGACCCTGACTGGTGAGCCTGAGGTTACAAGAGATCCGGTTAAACGGCGCACAGGCTGAATATTTATGTCACGGGCGCGTGTATGTGTGCTTAACTGAAATATCAGTTAGTCGACTGTCAATGTTGACGTTGATGCGGTGGTTAATGTGGTTAAAATTTCGCCAGGGATGGGAGGTTCGATTTTTATCCATAATAAATATTCGGGTGACGATTACAAGTGTATATTTGTATGTACATGACCTACCTCGTGGGTCGTGTTAGTTACAAGTGCGACTGCCGATCGAGAGGTCCCGGGTTCGATTCCCGGGTCGAACGCTACCAAATTTTTTAATTAGAAAATTTTCTACTAGAAAGTCTAATTAGAATTCTGGTAGTGATTCGCGGTCTGGCTTACAGGCGTGATTACAAGAGTTACGTTACGTTTTTACATGAATGTAATCTCCAAATAAGCCCGCTTTAAGAGTTCATTATTATATTGTAAACTACCCTCCCAGAATATACTGTTTTACACCTAATTATTATCACCGTTTCATCAGGGTATCTCTACATCGATGTTGAAGTATCGCATTAATATCAAACTCAAAAACTTCATAAGTGTTCTCGTCGAGACCTTTACTGACTGATGTTCCAAAATCGAATTAGTATCACTGAATTTCTGATTTGCACACAGCCATTCCGGGACATAACGCGCCTAACTCGATCTCGACAGGATCTACGAAATAAATTCAATTTACAACCCTGCCCTATCTGAATTTTGAGTTCTGGAAATGTCAGACGAATTGAGTAGGTTCATATAACTATGTAGGCATATTACATTCGGGTACGAAATTCGTTATACAGAATCTACAACGTTATAATACTGGCTCAACGGTACAGTAAGCTGAGCAAGATGTCCTGGGTTCTATCTCTAGGTCGAAAGAAGCATTGTTATGTTTTACGACTTCAAATATTAAACAGTAGCGCGTATTCCATGAGACATATAACTACTGAGAAATAGAAGTGTTACTTTCTTGTGCCTACCGCTTCGGTGAAACGCAGTTGTGATGTTTTAAGCGATACTTAACATTATCAGTAGAATCAAATCGTAAGCTATCTAATAATAATCAGTAGAATCAAAGCGTAAACTATCTAATAATAATCAGTAGAATCAAAACGAAAGCTATGTAATAATTTAATAGTAAAATGTTATTATTGTATATCTCTGATTTCAAAAGAACAGACATTACACCCTGATATTAAGTAATAAAACTCAATTAGAAGGCGCGACGTGCACAAAATTTGTAGAGGTCGGCTTAATTAAATAATTTCAACCCCCCCCCCCTTCCTCCCCGCGCCCTCTCCTCCCCTCCGCCCGCAATAACCTCGCCCGCATTATGCGTTGCTTTATAAACGCAATGTTTATGAGTTATAATTACCATATGAAACGATAAGCCGACGGAGATTTGCGTAATTAAAAACATATATCGCCGGTGGTCTGCCACCTGGCGGGGTTAATTAAAATAGCAAGCTACCACCGGGGTTGACGAATTTTTGCTACATTTTTATCTGGACACTCATTACTGTTGTCTTTTAATGGGCATTTTTTTCATACGGTATGGAGTGCAATACACTCCCACGATTCGCGTCTTTTTTTCTCAGTATCACCGTGGAAGGGGGGGGGGGATGAGACTATTAATATATATCGAGCACAAATTCACACGCCTACCTATTATTAAGAATTCTAAGTTAGAAAAACTGAATAGTGCCCGACCAGGGTATCGAATCCAGTACATCGCACAGCAGTCGCGTTTTCAAGTACTCAACGAACTTGGCAGTTGATCAGTTAAAATATAACATTATTAAGGAGATAACGGTCTAATGAAGGTGCCAGTTGTTCACGCCACTACTGATTCACAAGTATAATCCGTTTGAAGTTTATAAGGGTAGATCCAGAGAGATATTAGACAGTGCAGGTCGTTACCTTGATACGCGCTCGTTATCTTAAATCTGTTCTAATTATGAATATAATTCAATTAAATTAATCATTTATATAATCAACAAAGCAATTTGATGTTTAAATTCAAAGTATTTATATAACATTCGCAGGAATTTCAAGTGCCGCTGAACTTTTCTACTTTTAGAGCCGATATCATGTCGATCCTCACTAGTCAGATGCACTCCAGAAGAAGGCGAATGGATCATTCATTCTGTTTACAACCGTTATTTTATTTTGTGCGTCCCCGCTCCTATCGACCTTTTCCGTTGTTTCGCTGTCACGTGTCCGATTGAGAAGACAACGCTGATGATCGCTGCGTTATCAGGCAGCAAATTTTACAACTCTTTACAACTTTACAATTTACAACTCTTTAAAACTTTACAACCGTAACGGGCCGAGGCGCATGGTGTCATAAGAGGTGACTAAATACGGCACTGGTGTTTCGCGGTATGTGGCATTATGTTCCGGCATAGCTACATGCAGGAAGCTGTGCTAAATGCAAAAGTGGATTCCAATAGGCTAATGATAAAGAAACCTTACAAAATCTTACGGAAAACATTAAGAGCGTAAATATTTTTCCTCACGATTGTTGCGAGATATTAATAATTTTAATTCCTTACATAATTTAGTAACGTTTAAATGTGCTCCAGGATACGAACACAGACCTCCGGAGCTCGAATGTAAGCCACAAAATATCACGGCCCTAAGACAGATTATTTCACTTTAAACATCTTCCGTAAGGGACATTGTGTGATAATATTATAACCGCAATAATTTCGTTAAAATTTTGTTATTGCAAAAAAATATTAATTTTCTAAACTAAATTTTATTCCTTCGTGATCTGCTAAAAAACAAAACCAAAGCTAACGTCGAAACCATATTTTATATAACGCTTTCAGGATTGTTGAAGGTGTGTTCGTATTTTATTAAGTCCTTCATAAAACCTTTTCTGCTTTAGTGAACGTAGAGTTTTCCGCACCCACCATTAAGGAGATCTCACCTCGTTACCTGGGATATGGAACGTTTGTATCCGGCACATTGTATTTTATAACTATCAGCTCCCATCATGTGCACACTCACTAAAATAATACCTCGAGGAACCCTGTCAACGAAGTTGATCTTGCGACGCTATAATTATTACCAGTAGTATTTTGTTACTTTTCAGTGCTAATTCCTATGTAACTGTTTACGTATGGCATATAGATATACGCAAAAACACGTTTCAAGATGTTTGGAATTGTTTTCAATAACCTTGACCTTTGTAGAGGATAGCTATTGTTTAAGTAATTTCGTATTCTAAAGCAATTTAAGCTTATAAGACGCTTCGCATGTATATTTGTTGATAAATTAAAATTATAATATAACATGTGTCCCTCGTTTAAAGATTCAGCAGCGTACGTGTTTCGTTTCTTAAACACGACACAGAATCGTATGTTATGGTACAGATTTTAAGAGCGCGTTTATCTTTTAAAGTACAAAGTTAAAAGTGTATCCTAAACGTAATGCGGCTCGGAGGTTTACCGCTAGGAGGTTTCGTGAGCGTCGCTAAGTACTCGCGAGTGTTTTAGGAACGGCGCACACAACGGTTATAACACAGGCAGTAAACTTGAAAATTTTTGAAAGTGACAAATAGTACCCTTAAAATATACTTTATTCAACATATTTAAAAATTTTTAAGACATATACAATATATTAATGTTATACGTAAAAAAAAATTGTAGCCCTTATTAAAAATATTGAGTAACACCGGTAGTGTAAAATCAGACATCGATAATGTTTATTTAGAAGACGAGTATAAAAATTTACATTTGTTATATCCATATTTCATATGTAACAAATTCATTTAAAATATTTCAGTCATCTCCAATCAGTGCTAGTCAATATTTGTGGTCAAACAAGAACATAAAATATGGTGTTTTTCCAACCCTTTTATTGTTCCACTGTTGGAACATGGGTCTCCTAACAAAATGAAAGGATTAAGACCTAAGGCTGCCACGCTGGCTAAGTGCGGGGTGGCAGACTTCCAACATCTTAGAGAACATTTTTTTAAACTCTTAGGGGTGCAGGTTTCCACACGATGATTTCCTTCACCATTATAGCAAGTGATATTTGAAATTAAAACGCACAGTTTTAAGGGGTGCGCGCTAGGACTTGAACCCGGGCTCCTGGAGTGAGAACTCCAATTTCAATCTACTAGGCTCTCACTACTGTGCGTATACTGGAATATAACGAAAATATCGTCTTTGCCATAACATTTACATACGTTCAACGTTAAAAAATTTATGAACTACGATCGAATCTCGACCACGGCTCGTCCACTAATTATAATTATTGGTAGATTTTTCGCGTTCAATTATTATCCGTAGCGTATTTTTTTTTCTTTGCTCCCTATTAATATTGCATAGCGTAAATTACTAGACGAGCGGGGTGGATTAATGGCGCGAGGTCGTCCACCCCGCGTGCGTGCTTGGGTGATTAAAGACCCTCATAAACCAAGGTGACTTATTACGCTTCCTTTGCGGTACTAGGTGAGATTGATCAGCTATGATTTTTTACGTAAGACAAATTGTTCAAAGACATCGTTATATCTTCGTATATAATTATATAATCATAATTGTAGTTTTGTATTCATT
>DWEI01004641.1:0-11506 GCA_018245875.1 Mysoria ambigua
GTTAAATATCTTGGTGTCCAAATTGATAGCATACTTAGCTGGAAACCCCATATTGCCAGCCTCACTTCTAGACTCCGGAAACTGAATTTTATCATCAAAAAATTAAGACATTGTGAGGATTTCAGTACCTTAAAGTTATTTTATTACGCCTTATGTCAATCCTTATTAACATATTCATAACATAACATATTATAACATAATCCTTATTAACTTATTAACATAACAGAGAGTCGTTCTAAAGGTTATGACCCAAAGACCACTCAAATATCCTACTGCGGAACTTTATAGTGACTGTAAGGTATTTTCAGTTAGACAACTCTTTGTTTTGCAAACAGTACCTAGGAAACATTCTACATTGAAATTTGATCCCAATGTAGCAAAGAAACGGCGTTTTTACTCTGTATGCCCGCCGTTACGTGCTAGGAGAGCTCTTGCCTAACATAATTTCTTAGTGATTGACGGCCACCTATACAATACAATCAATAAGTATTGTAACCTTTACCCTTTATCTACTAAGCAAAGTAAATCAAAAGTCTATGAACGGTTACATGAAATAGAGAATTTAATGAAATTGTCGATGTAATAAATCGATCTCTATCATGCATGCACATACATTCACTATATGCATGCACATACATTCACTACATGCATGCACATACATTCACACATAGACACACTTTTGTTAAGCTAATAGTAAGTTTCATTTGTTTTTCTTTTATTGTACGAGTACATGTATAACGTGTCTACTAGAGCGCTAGTTAAATCTTATAATGGGCACTAGGGTACTACGTAATACTTGTGTTTATATAAAGAATATATGTTTTCCTTATATGTTGCAAATTTAAAAAAACGCTCATGTTCTGGCTCGATTCGGAAATCTTTCGCACGCACGCAGCATATCTTTGTGGCAGTTACCGCATAATATTGCTATTTGACAATACGCAAGTAAGCACACATCATGCTTATAATAAAACACATTATAGATATTATCGTTGTTTATTTACAATATTCGTAGGAGTCTGGTGCATAAGTAGCTTACAATTTTCTTGTTAAATATTAGAAAAAAAGGTCCATTTGCCACCACACCTGTAAAAAAGATGTGTCATTTGAATATAATTATAACATGAACTTTATAAAATTTATCGCCGCAGCCAAGAGTGATCCCAGCAAAGTTCATCTTTAGACCACGCAGCGTAACCCGCGCCCCGGCTCCGTGGAGCGGCGACATACGTGCACTGCGCTGGCCGGCAGCGGTCGCACGTGACTTGAACCAGGCCGACGACGGCCTCACAACTACTCACTTGCACGCGGCCAGGAACCTAGCGTCGTAGGCGCGCTGCAGCGCGTTCTTGGTGGGCTGCGACGACGGCAGCGTGCGCGCGCCGCAGCGGCCGCACTGCCGCCAGCGCGTCGCCTTCCTACCGCCGCCCAGGTACATGTATCTGCGCGAGCCAATATTTATATATACAATCATTTCACTATATTGTACGTTTTGGGCATTATTTTTATACCTCCAAAGTTTAAATCAATGACGCTGCTAAACATTATTTTAACCATGTTCAAAATAGCTTAGACCAGTCTCCTATCAGGTGGTCTGACGACTTGAAGAACACAGCATGCTACTGGACTGGACTGCAATCGGAAGGCTGTTGCCATACTATGCGTAAACCCAGACTCTAAGCTACTACTACAAATTATAAAAATCCTACAGTACGCTGCGCGGGAATTGCACCATTTGGTCGGCTGGCCACGCTTAAAATCACTCGAATAAAACAGTTTTTATATTTTTCATAATTCAAAACGTATAGCAATTTTCTTCAAGTAACAGACATATTTTCGAAAGTAATAAGTCAAAATGTTATATAACTAGACAAAATAAATAAAAGAACCTTATGGCATCCATGGCGCCCAACGGCGTGAAGTCGCACTGAGCGTACGGCGGCGGTTCGGGCGTGTAGCGGAGAAATTCCGGTTCCACTCCATATTCGAACTGAAATAATAAACAATGTGTTTTTTACTACGATTCCTATTCTGATCTGGTTTGTTAAAGGATATTTAGAAGTTACGTGCGAGCAATTGACCTACGACGCAGTCATGGAACATAATATTGTTTAGAGACAAACAAATGCCAGTATTAATATCCCAGCCTGGTGTACTTACATAGAGCGGCCAGGGTCTGCCGTGCGGCGCCGCCACGCAGCAGCGCGGCAGCAGGTCCCACACACGGTTCTGGTGCTGCGCTGTTAAGGATACGCACTCCTCTACGCGGGTAAGGAAAAAAAATGTATCAATTATCACATCTGTAACTTTGAATTATTACCTACTGGGTCAAATTTGTGCTTGCCACTCAAGAATTTTGAGAGTTAACGAGTATTTTACGATAAAATCACGTAATGTATGTAACGTAATGTAGTCGCTTGCCGTACTGGTCATAACATATACTCATAAAATTTAAACTATAGTTCCACGTTTATTATTAAAGAAAGGAAATTTAATTAAATAGATATTCCATTCAGACAATTTCAACTCGAAGCACTGACCAGGCAACAAGACAAAGACGCCATATCGTCTTAAAAAATAAAACACACACAGTCGACTAGGTCATAAACACGCGTGTGGCGCGACGCACCCAGCAGGTCGTTCTTGAGCGGCGCGGCGCCGGCCAGGCGCGCCAGCGGCCGCGCCAGCGCGTCGCCGCCGCGGCCCGTGGCGCGCGCCGCCGCCAGCAGCTTGCGCAGCACGAGCACGGCGCGCGGGTCCGCCCACAGCTCGTAGCTGGGGGCAGTGCATACTGGGTGGCGCATTGCTCTCGAATATAGGTTTTTTGCCGTTATCTAATATTGGGAAGCAACTATTCATCAAGGCTTACACACGTACACACGCGATGTCAAGCCTGTAAATCCCCGAGGCACAGCAGTGTAGTACACTTCTACATATTCTCAGTTACATCCAAATCCCACTTTGCAGTAGGTGGTAAGTCTATTAATATACAATATACTTATATACCTATCCTGGATAGACACCTATACACACTGTGAGACATCAAGCCAGGAATTTTCTATCGGCAGTCATATATAACCAACGATCCTATCATACAGGCAGGTATGTATACAAGATATATTCTTGTACTTTAACCATTTTCGTTTACCCATGAGGTTGATGATGTGTGTTGGGCAGGGGCAATGCGGCAAGCGCTGTAAGCGCTGTATCGATCGCCCGTTCCAGCAGACGGCGGAGAGGCTGCAGCGCTTGTAGTGCTTGGAGGGTGCCACCCTCTGTGGGCACATCTGCTTTGGCTTCTAGAGCCAATAGAGACTGCAACGAAGGAGTACGAGTCGTTGTAGTCGAGACAAACGTTTATTTAATGTTTATAGCAATCGCACACGTCTATTAAGCATTCCAAAGAACGCTTGTACAATTTCAAAAGGCATCTAGTAATATTCGAGCACAGTATGGTATACCATCACTCCAATTAGCTGGAGGCCGTTTTTCGGTACGCTTGAAAAGGAGGGATTTCCAGATCAGAATACACAGAGAACTTATGGATTAACAATTCTGCGACAGATTTCACCGATACATTGCGACTTGTAATTGCTAATCCGGCGCGCACCTTGTCGTGGTCGGGGTGCGCGAGGTCGTCGAGCGCGTCGGGCTTGTCGTCGGGCCGCAGCGCCGCGCCGCACGCCGCCCAGCTCGCCAGCGCCAGCTGCAGCGCGGCCAGCGCCGCCGCGCTGCGCGCCGTGCTCGCGCTCGCGCTGCGCGACGGTCGAATCGAGTTTAGAAATAAACCTACTAGAATTGTCATTTTGCCAGGTGTGAGGGATTCTGCAGTTCAATCCCACCTTTCTTCCCGCGGCCAATTATTTTACTTTGGAAGGAGAAAAACGATTATATCGTAGATTTGACTTAAAAACATACCTGCAAAGCGCAATCCTTATTTTCAGCCAATGATGGAAGTAATATTGCTGAAATGTCTGCAGTTGTCTTTGGAAAGTCTCCGTGAATCTGAAAGTCGATGTTATAGTTTTAAATTAATTTTTCACGTTTATATTTCGTCTTCTGTAAATATGATTAATTTGATGTCACGAGATAAAGCATGAGCCGTTCGTTCAACGTTTCACTACGTGTGTGTATGTACAAACTGAAGCAGATGTCGCCACTCCTGCACCTCGCCGCGGTTACTTAAGGCCCGGCGCATGTTTTGTAAGCAAAACTCTTTTAGTACGCATAAATTGACAAGGGGAATGCAAAAACAAAATCGTGAATAACATAGCATAGCCCTCTTAAATAATAATTACTATACATTTCGTTAACCAGTCAATAGTTGATGTGCTGTTACTGCTGATAAATGAGGGCCTGATAGTATGACAGTGGACTGATCATAAATGTCGTACAACCGACAACAGATTGGGTCGACGCGTCCTGGAGTGGAGACCGCGCGCGCCACGTAGCGTAGCCCTACAGTTTGTTGAGCAACGGTATAGGCAGAGTGGATGTGGCGGTCGGATGCGAAGGGCTGAAGGTCGAGCTCGAGGACGTGTTATTGGACGGCCTGGATGATGGTGATGCCCATTATACTAATAAACCAGCAACCACGTAACCAACAAATAGCAGAGCGACTGTTTCACGATAGAAACAAATGTTCCACATTCAGACGCCATCACCTCTCGTACAAAGCCTCCACGATGTTCGGTTTGAGTGTCATGAGCACGTCGAGACAGTCGTAGCCGGACACCATGGAGTACTCCAGCAGCAGCGCCGCGTGCTGCACCGCCAGCGGCGTGGCTGCGGGGCCACACGTGCTCACATTACTCTGAAGCTCTACAATTGATAAGAATTGGGTCGCTATCCTAAAAAGATTATATCACAGTGAATATTACTGGCCAGCTGCTATCTGTGCTTACGTAATTCGGAACGCTATATATATAGCGCGCATTTTATATTTACGATAAATTAGTTAAATGTTTAGTCGCTGACGTAGTTCTAAGGGGCTCAGGGTGTCGATAACGTGTTTTCTGACTACGGTGACACAAATATACAGCGGCGAAGTCGCTCATCTGTAGGCTCGCATGCGCTGTCTAAAGAGAAACGTATCCGACACGGACACGCACGTATGTTCTCGGCCCACAGCTGCGGCAGCTTGTACACGTGCAGCTGCGAGTTGGAGTCCACGGCCACGGCGACGCCGCCGAACGTGGACGGCTCGGCGCACGCCAGCGTGGCGCCCGCCGCGCCGCTCTGCGATCATGCGATGACGGCTATTAATAACTTGAATTAGATCAGATATAATAATTAGGGATTTGTAGGATCCAATAGCCACACCTACCTGTAAAAATCATACTGGGCAATGTGACCATGGGATAGTTGTAGGCTTTAGTAAAAAGAAATCTAGTGCATAAAAATGATAGTTGAATGTCCTTACAGGCAGTGTTCCAGTTCCATACTTGGGTTTCTTGGGCGGAGTACCTCCGGACGAGGGCGGTACCTCGGTCACGGCCCCGGGGGACCCGCTGGTCACTATTTGACGGGAGCAAATCTGGTAACATGCAATTAAAAATTATTTTAAAAAGAAATTTGAGAGAATTCATATAAATATTTATTTTCTGAAAGTAGTTAAACGTGTGAGTGTATTACGCTTCAGACATGAGAGGTATGATGTTACATATAATTATTTATTTCACTGAGTCGAACAGATAATGATGAAGTTTATTATTGTCAATGGTATTTTAAAGAGAGGTGTTTGTTAATTAAAAAAAACGTAACTTCAAGCCTGTAATCTTTGAAGGGGTAAGCAAAGGAATGCAAGAGCATTCCCACGATTCCCTAGTCACGTTTACGTTTACTATAGAATAGGTGGTGAGTCTATTGCCATGCATCGGACACATATCTAGACTCTGAACCACTACTAGAAAAATGTGTAGTGTTCGACCCGGGAATCGAACCCGGGACCTCCCGATCGGCAGTCGCCCCTGCAATCAACACGACCAACGAGACAGTTAATACTCCAGGTAATATTTATTTTGTAATAACCTGCGATATGCAAATTGAGATGATGTACACTTTGTAACAGATGAAATATACCAGATGACCTGTATATCCCCATACGGTATAGAGCCATCTTAATTCGAATACCGCGAATCATAGTGAACTAGTATGTGTTAGCATAAGCGGCGTGCTGACGTAGTGGTGCGAGTCGCGCGCGAGCAGGTGCAGCGCGCGCGGCGTGGCCAGCAGCACGTGCGGCGCGCCCAGCGGCAGCCGCCCGCCCGCCACGTGCCGCGCGCGCTCGCCGCCCTCCAGCGGCCACGCCGCCGTCTGCTGCCACACCTGCGCCGCGGCCGCGACTCATCAACGAGCGCGTCACACTTGGGAGGACACACTATTAAGGAAATTCGACACTATCTGCCGGGTGGTAACTGATCTTGGGCATAACTTTACTTTTTATGGGCTACTACATATAGTTTGTTCATCATTTCTTTATCAGTTTTGACCACTGTCACTAAACAGTGTAATAATGAACGGTTTTATTTGATAATGAAATTTGATTAAGCTCTGCAACAAAATGCAAATATAGGTAAGACAAGTTAACTAAAGAAGGGATGAAATTATGAATAAGACTCACGACAGTATTAAAGCAGTCTGGACCTGTCTTCTGACCACCACCTGGCGTTGTGCTGCCTTGTAGAGATCCTTCAAGTGAAAGTACAAATTAATTATGCACAATAATAAATAAATAAATAAATCTTCCCATTCTTGTGATAAACAAAAATTCCTATAAGACTAAAACATAAGTTGTTAGTGGATACCTACTTCAATTAATGCAACTAACATTTTCTTATAATGCTAGAAAATTGATGATTATTTTCTCATAATAAAATGAATTCTCTACTCCAAGAACGGTTTGGGATGACGATTTAATAATATACTTGAGTTTAACACAAGCAATACTTAATTCAAACATAAACATACTACCTTTGGAAAGTAGCTTGTGTACTGGGAAAGAACGTTCGGTGAGTTTCCACAGTGTTAAGGTGGTTCCCGCTACCAGAAGAGAATCTGTGTCTTCACGAAGACACCATGATATTGACACTGAAATATATAATTCGGCAATCTTAAATTAAAATTCGGTTTAGAATAGTTATCAGTCATTTTAAAAGTACGGTGCTTATGTAAACATTTGAAATCATTTCATCATACTTCATTTAGATGTTACAATTTCAAAGAGTCCTGTCTGATTTTCATTCAAAAGTTGTGTAGGACTCCTTATAGATTAAGAAATACTGCATTACAAAGTAACAATGACATACTCACAGGGTGCGTTTACATCGTCGTCGAGCAGGCAGATCGCGGGCAGCGCCTGCGCCGTGACGGTGAGCGCGGGCGCGCGCGCCGCCGCGCGGCTCACGGCGCACGCGGCGCAGCGCACGCCGCGCCGCGCGCCGCGCCGCCACGCCAGCGCCAGTAGCGCCGTGCCCGCTGCGGAATAGAAAGGAACTAAATTTAACTTTAGTACTAATTATATGATACTGACATAATATCACATTTTCGTTATAATATCGCTCATTAAACAGATATATGGGCTTATGTGAGATATGACAGAAGATCATTTTAAGACTGACCCTTATGTGCGATAGCAGCGGCGATCACGTGATCCCTGACCGAGCGCGAGTCGACAGCGGTGTGCGCTCGGGGCCCGTCCGACACCGCGACCGCTCCTATAAGCCCCGTGCCCGTGACTATAAGCGCCCCTTCCACTGCCACACCACTGCAAGATAAAACAATAGTAACAACCCAGAAGTTGCAAGGCACAATTCACGGACATCGAATTTCATAAGTACATTGAGTACCTTGCCTGGTATAAGGCAATAGGTTCAGAATACAGGTTTTATTTTAGCACATTACAAATTAATAAAGGAACTACATACATAAAATAACATCATCCTTGTGTGCATCTATAAAAACTACAATACAGCCTTAGCAGATTTTGGGCTCACTGATCACCTTTACTGAACAAACTCAGGATTAGTAAGACCATAAGAAATTATATAATTCAATAACATTATTAATTGTATGAATGCAATGCTGCACATTGCATTCATACAATTACTACATCTGCAAAGTAATTAAAATAGTAGTGTAACATTTTCTGGACTCAATAATCAATGCTAAACTGTAACTAAAAGTTTACGAACCCAAATCCTTTAAGTGTAGGTGTCTGTCTTAACATTTGAATCCTGTCAGTGATCGGTGCATCTGGTTTCTTTTCAACCACCACTATTCTGCGTCCATTATGGAAAAAGGATGCTTTTATTATATGTTCGCCTGAAACATTAATTGTTTTTTTTTAAATGATAAGTACTCTGTCATAAAAAAAACAACTAATTACAGGCAATACTATTAATATAATAATAACTTGACTGCCTCGATGGTTGTGTTGGTTGCAGATGCGACTGCCAATCGAGAGGTCCCGGGTTCTATTCCCGGGTCGAACACTACAAAATTTTCTAATTTTTCTAGTAGTGGTTCGGAGTCTGGATATGTGCCCGATGCATGTCAATAGGCTCACCACCTATTACATAGTGAGACGTAAACATTACGAGTGAAACATGGGAATATTCTGCATTCCTCTGCCTACCCCTTCGGGGATTACAGGTGTGAACTTACGTTATAATAATAACTATTGGTACAATAGTACAATAAATATTCAGTCAAAAATACTATCTTGTGAATTTAAAGTATTAATGCTTTTCAAAGACAAGATATAAAACTGCTTGGAGATATATTTTGACTTAACTATCTACAGTAAGTGAAAAGTAGATGAAATTATAAATGTCATACACACCTGACACTTGTACTTACCGGGAAAACTGGCACTATACAAGCAGGTCCACTCATTCAACAGATAGTCCTTCTGCACATACACAGATACATCTCCTTCTGTTGTAGCAACCAGCAGCTGCTTCCCTTCTACGTCCCATTCTAGGGCTGACACCTAAAAATTAATGGTTCATTGTTCAGTATACATGTGTAACAGTGAAATGACAGTGTTCAATGTTATTATAAATATAACATCATACCTACAAGTCCTGAAGAAATAGATACAGGAGTTTAATATACAACCAGTACAAATCTTGACTCCAATCAACTACCAGAAAATATAGGTTAGAAAATTTGAATCATATAAAAATTGGGATTCACACTCAGTGTCTATATTTGCAGTTGTGCTTGGTACCAACTCAACCAATGACACAGTCAAGTTTTTTGTGCTTTGATAAATGGGAGCTTTGGGAGTGTTCTGCATTCCTCTGCCTACCTCTCAGAAATTACAGGTGTGAAGTTATGTTTTTAGGATTTTTAATAAATGGAAGCTAAGCAAATTAAGGTGTACAAAGCATCTTGTGTTTTGTCTCTAAGGTGAGGGACCTCAAGTGATAATAAAATAATATGTAAACTTATGTTTCTTAAGAAACATTATACATATTCTATATTTAACGATTGGCATACAATACTCACAGGATGTACAGTACTCGTGACTTTATGGCATTCCCATGGGGTGTCAAGGTCACACACATAAACATGCCCACCCCAGCTGTCGCCATCAGCATCGGACAATTCTGTTAAAGATGAGAATGCTATGATGTTGCATGTTGATATTGTGCAGATCGGACGAATTACTTCGGGGTCTGTTGCACTGGAAATAAAATTGTTTAAGTTGAAGAGATTGTGTTATACTGAGTGGAATAATTTTTAAATGTAATTTTATTTATATGATAGAAACTTAAGATGGCAGAAGATCCAGTTGAAAAAGATACAATGGAAAAAATTGACATCTATAATGGACCAAGTAGGTTTGTCAATCAACTCTTATTATGAAGAGGTTGAAAAATTCTTTAAGGAATCTAAATATTTTTCCTGATTATTATATTCATGACTAGTCAGTGTCACACTGAACAAGCCTGTGCCCTAAACTTGATTCAGAGCATAAACTAGACTGGTCTTTGGACCGATATCAATATAACTATATTGCCTAGATGTTATCAATTTCGTTTGTTTTCAGATGAATGTTTGTTTTCAGGTGAAAGTTGAATAATTTTGTTTGTCAACAATTTTCTCATGCGTTATCTCGCTGGATATTTTTGTTGAGGGCAAAATGAAGATGACTTACGTTTCTAAAACTGGCGGCTCACATTTCAAGGACTTTCGTCTGGTTGAGTATATTAAATCCATCGTAAACGCTATTTAGTCCTCCAATTCATTAAAAAAATCGCATTTTCGCATTTACTTTACATTAACAATATTGACGTTGACATTGTCACTAATTGTCAGGTACAGACAGTATTTTTTTTTTATTTTGAAAGAACGGAAATAATATTTTTCTTTAGTTCAGTATTCCAGTTTTTTTTGTACATGCAAATTATGTTTTATGATATTGAAGAGATAAAAAAGAAAGCTACGTACGATATAAATTTATTATTTAGGGTAACTGATAAAGAATAACAATTTTCGTAATTTTAAAACCATAGATAATATAACATTTTTTGCTGAAGATCTTGTTCGAACTTCACAGCGAGCAGTTGACGAAAAGATAACTTCAGTGCGTTCTGTAATATGATTGTACCGGACATTGACCTTTCCATATTGAGTACGAGTTGAATTTCCGAACGCACTAGTCCTCGTTTGACGAAAATGGCGGACTGTCGGTCTTTATAGTAGCACTTTGTGTATTTAGAAATGCGATAAGTATTACAATTTTATGTGAAAATGTGATAATCATGAATTAAAACATACAGTGCAGTGTACTTGCAGTGGATTTAACCATGTGGCGGACAGAAGTGTGTCGTTATGGTTTTGGAAACTGGATTTTCTTGGTGGCTTGTACCTATTTGTTTACATGGGCTCAAGGTAGGCACCTTTCTTAATAAATATTGCCTTATAATATCGACCCGTGCAGTTGTAACGTGGGTTAGGGACAAGTTCCCTAATTTATCACGAATTTGCTTGTTTATGACAGCATTTAATTTAACATATATTTATAAACATATTGTATAAAAACTAACTTTATCAAAATAAAGTGAACTAAATAATTTAAAGTGTTATATGTACATTTAGAGTGTTTTATTTGCGTGTTTATTTATGTTTTTATGTGTTCAAGTTTACGTTTCATGTTTGTTTATGGGGTTTTATTAACTTCAGTTTATTATACGAGGGAGCCTCAGTGCCCTTACTAACGTATAGGGTTCCTTTGATGGTTTTAATGAGAAGCGGGTGTAAATTATGTAGAACGGAGTGTAGGCTAATTAAGGACTACATGCTGTTGAGAGATTTATGTTTATTATCGTGGTCAATACATCGTGGTTTCTTGTTGGGATCTGTGATTGTTGTACGTAAAATATAGTGTTATTTTGCTTATAAATGTTTTAAGATCAAGTCATGCTTATGTGACTATTTTTTTTTCTATTATAGAAAAATCTTTATTTATTTAAATTTTTGTTTGTGTATTAACTAT
>DWEI01004642.1:0-11505 GCA_018245875.1 Mysoria ambigua
GACACGGAGTGTATGTATATCTCCGGCACCGACACCGGAACAACGTAACAGCGAACCGGCTAACAAGTCGGAAGGTTCTCGCGCGTTTTTATTCTTAATTAAAACACATAAATTAAACCAATGAGATTGCAGAGGTTTCAGCTAATGAGAGTTTTTACGATAAATATGTATATACATTATGAATTTTTTTTATGGTTTGTTCTGATTTTATGAACGGATGGTTGTTTAGTTCGTTGATAAGTTTACTTAATTAACTAATATGATAAGAGAGCAGGGCTTGGCAACTGTTATTGTCTTTCAACATTTGAACACAATTCATCTGTCACAATGAAATAGTATGAATGATAGAATTTGTATGCCCCAGAAATTATTATTGATAAATCTATTATGTGTAAGTACCCTGACGATGTTTACCTCCACTGATACTAAAATAAATGTGGTAACAGTTAGTATGACAATAAAAAAATCCAATTATCTATCATCTATAACCGATTTATACGACGTATCAAGTAACGATAGCCAACAAATGAGAATCTTAATAACTTATCGATAAATATTACTGGAAAATAAATAGAAACAAAATTGAAGGATATAAAAAATAAAGTACAGAAGAAAGTCGATAAACAAGCGGGAAGATGATAATATTACGAGTTGTTTCTTCAGTGAAAAAAAAAGATCAGGTAGATTCCATTTTAGTTAAAATACATTTTAGTCAAAAATACTTCGTATGGATTAATAAAGTGAGATATTTGAGCAATTTTCTTAATCAGATTTTAACATTTGGAGAACGGGGAAAGGCTCTCGTAATCTCCCTTAGGGTAAATTTACAAGGCATATTTTTATCAAAAAAATCTACGTAAATTCGCCAAAATAAATATTTGAAGACGAATTTTTCTTCGGCGAACATCCCTTAAATGTAGCGAAAAGAACGTGAGGAATTTATTTCACGTTTGTTTAAAATAATCTCTCCCGGAATCTGCGTTGGGTAGTCATGAAAATGCATTTGTATTGTTTGAAAATAAGGGATCATAACCAATGAGGGAAATCGATAATTTCTAATGAAATTTTTATATGAGATATTATTTTTCTGGAAAGATCTTAGTACATTATGTTAGCGTAATGATGAACTAATTGAACGAATAAAATCGTCTGATTACAATAGAAGGTGGAATTGTCTTATAAATTCTTTGTTAGCAACGTTTTTGCCTTACCAAAGAACGTCAGAGCACGAAGCACCCAATTTTGTTGGGTTCGCTGGTGCCTTTAATAATTAATTTAGATTTTGTAATTAAATTCTGCTTAGTGTTGAACTACAAGGGTGCATTCCCCTTTGACTTTACATTCAAACGGTAATTGAAGTAAATACAGTGAAGCTGTTCAAATCAACTAATTAACGATGGAGATGGTTCAGCAAAGGTCCATCATCCATTGAACAGTCGATGAGAGAAATTTATCGTTACTCCGTTCTTATTACAAACACGCAATAATTTAAATCATGCCACGAACATTTCATAAACATTCGAACAGGGCGTTCGCTACAAAGCTTATCCACACTCATTTGGCCGGTCACTCCGTCATAATTTGAGTTTCAGGGTTTATGGAAATTTCTTGTAACAACATTTCGTTGAGCTGAGGAAGAAGTTGCGAACTCTTTCGTATAATAAATTAAAATCTGGCCTTCGAAGAGAATTTGCGAGCGATGCATTAATATAATCAAATTTGCAAGAGTTCATAAAGAATTTTTTTATCACATAATCGAATCATGGCTTGCCATGTCGCTTGTATTATATACAACGGTACACCGGCTCATATGAGCCACCCATTGTCAAATACAAAATTTTTAATCCTCGAAATTTAAATAAAGGGTTACTATTGTAATAAAAGAACCCTTTTTACCACGTAAAACAGGACACCCTCGTACAGTTAAATGCTATATTGGACTCCTGTCGTGTAACTACATTGAATTAAATCAGATTAACACTTTGTCGCTTACATTTTTCTATTGGCGTTTAAAAAGCTTCTTATCTAGATTAGGGGAATTGCAGTGCATTTTTACCATTTGAATGCAACCGTTAACAAAGAAGTGTTAAATCTGGGGACATGTGTAATAATATTAGTTAGGGTGGATTTATTTACCGATTTTATCATAGTAAACTCGTTTTAACGTTAATGAAAATTTCTTCCCTAATATATTGTTTATGGTGTTGCTTTTATATTTACATTCAATGTATATACATTATCTGTGTGATCCCGAAGAAGTAGGTGTCTTCAACCAATCGGTCAACGAGGCGGTTAGCAGCGATATTATTGCGACTGTATTTATGTAATATGTACATCAAGCCAACGAACAAATCACACCTCAGTAGCATAAATGCTCAGTTCAATATGGTTACCATTATCTCTCCCCGAACGAACCATTACTGACTGTTAGTACAGTTCGTTGCGAGCTTGTGGTTTTTGGGGCAATGGCGTCGTGTTTATGGCCGATTCGTATGTTGCAAAGGCTATCATTAAAATTTCGTTCGCTCCAAAAAAGTAATAAAACAAGTATTCGTAACGGAATATTTTGTCATATTTCAGCGAATTGTAACAAGCATATAAATTATTTGTTTGTTATATCTTCAAATAATTTCTATACATTTCATTACTTTGTCTCATCCTCACAAACAAACAATGGCGAAATATACATAAGTGACTATGAAGAATAACATCGATAATTTACATTAGTAAAATATCGATGGTTTTTTTTGCGTACGTCATACTTTTTTTATACGTAAATTGTCATTCAGGTATTAAACCTAAACGACACTTCTTCCTTATTACATCGTCTATTTTATGGTATTTCTCATAAGCTTTGAATTTTAAATTAATGTATACTACTTTAATCGTGAAGTTCACGCTGAAATTTTATTAAGAAACAAACTCCATCCACGCTCCAACGAAGCTCAGACCTAATCAATAATTTGCAAATACATATATTTCCGTCATTCGTAAATAATTTGAAAAATTCTAGTATTTTTTTTTATTAGCATACATTTTAAGTATATTTGAAAATACGTTCCATAATATAATGTGTGTCTTTTCACAGTTACGTTCTTAATAATATTTAGGGCGCGCGAAAAGAAACCATTTATTTCTGTTTGTTCCGGACGCGACGAAGATAAATACGTGTCCAATGTCGATTTAGAAGGCGACTAATGTCATCGCTGTGTCGCTTTTGCTCAACTTCTCAGTCATATTTCATACTTTTGCGTTATATGAAAAGCCAGTACGCTTATAACCTGTCTACTACTCTGCTTTTATATATAGACAAGATTATTAATGTGCTTACGGGTGTTTTTGTACCCCACTGCAGGGTTCCCATATATTTTGCAATTGCGCGAAGCCTAGAATATACTTTATTAAGCTGTTTCAAAGAAAACCAGTGTTGATATATTTTAAAAAGTTCATGGAAAATTCTAATCATAATAACCATTATCGTTCGTTGTTTTCTCCAGTGACTCTTGTAAATTCGTAATATTCACTGCTAATATTAAAAATAAAATAACAAAAAAGCTTTTGTTTCATTAAAAACGTTTTAATAACGAACTAATAAACGAACACGATGGCTTATTAATGGATTATTAATCATTTATGTCGTTGTATTTTTTTACTTTTACTAGAACGCTTTTACTAGAACGCCATACATCGATATTGATTGCCGTTTAATCTACTTAACGCATGAAATACGTGCATCACAATAACTCCACAATTGTACTAGCGAAATCACCAGGGAACAATCCATCGATTGCTGCGAAATTCATATAAGCGAATCTGTGAAATTTTAACAAACATGTCGTATATATCAATCCACTCCTATAAACGAATTGCAATGTAAACTATAAATGACTTCCAATTTTTATTTAAATTTTAAACATATCTTTCGATTGCTCGTGTTGGTTGCATATGCGACTGCCGATCGGGAGGTCTAAAGTTGGATTCCCGGGTCGAACGCTACATCATTTTCTAACTAGAATTTTTTATACTAGAAAATCGGAATTAGAATTCTGGTAGTGGTTTTGGTGGTAGTCTGGATTTATCATCAATGCATAGCAATAGGCTCACCACCTATTCCATAGCGGGACTTAAACGTAACCGGTGAAACGTGGGAGTGTTCTGCATTCCTCTTCCTACCTCTTCGAGGATTACAGGGATTGGGGGATATACAGTTTATACCCTTCGATATTACTCATATTACCAAATTATTCAGAGGAAGAAAAAAGTAATGAAGCTAAATTATATACGTAGTGTATTAATGGTTACATTACAAAGCATCACCCACAACAAGCGGTCGAGTTGACCGCGCGGGCAGCCGTGAAACTGGTTGGCGTCGTTCTCGCCTCATCGCGCGTAATGTAGATCAAAGCGGAGCTCTGGATTCAGCATACGTGGACACGATAAAGGAGAATAAATCATAACGAATACAAATACAAAAGTTACGTTACATAATGTCTTGCTTTTATGTTTATTTATGTATGTACGTAAATGTATGTGTGTATGAGCGTTTTTACCACATACATTAAACAAGTCAGTATAACAGCTGTACCTATGTATATAACTAATGAGTTAACAAATAGTTTCAATTACGTTTCCACGCCTTTGACATGAAATACCAAATACGCATTGTAAACGTAAAATCACGCCTGTAATCCCTGAAGAGGTAGGCATATGTAGTGTAGTACGCTGCCACAATTCACCAGTAACGTTTATGTCTCGCTGTGGAATAGGTATTGAGCGTATTGACTTATCATGCCAACTCAGTCTGTAACTTGACCAGCGACGCAGTCATTTGTCAATTTCACAGCTACGGGTACATGTTGATGGTCTGTGAACTCCCCTATCCGTGTACATCCTTTACACAAAACTCATATCAGTCACTGGCTATAATTATTTATATTATTCAGTTATTTTCATTTTATTCAGTGATTTTCATTTTATACACTTATTTTCATTTTATCTTGTTATTTTCATTTTACGCCAATGTATAGTAATGACCGCCTCGTTGGTCGTATTGGTTACAAGTGCGACTACCGATCTGGAGGTCCCGTGTTCGATTCCTGGGTCGAACTCTACAAAATTTTCTAGTAGTCGTTCGGAGTCTGGACATGTGCCCGTTGAATGGCAATAGACTCATCAGCTATTCCATAGAGGGACGTAAACTTCTGCATTCCTCTGCCTACCTCTTCGAAGATTACAGTCGTGAAGTTACGTATATTAATTATCTTGACCAAGTTGGTCAGATGGTTAATGACGAAGTCAGGGGTCTCCGGAATTTGCATGTGTGAGGAGAGTAATGAATGTAGAAAAAGCACGTCGGGTCTGTAAACATCTGTCTACCCCATAAGTCTGGCGTGTGGCGTGCTAATATAACTATAATACTACGATGTGCATGTGTGTCTGTGAAGCTGAATTTTACGCGACGGCAATGTCACGTTAGTTCCTACTTTATTTCTTTTAATTTTTAGTCATTACTTTAAATCGTTTCTTAAGGTTGACATTAAGCGTTTATTTTAAAACGCAGTATACATTAGGAGAATATTTCATTTTTTACGGGATCGTTAATTTCAGTATTTTATAGGTCATTATACGGAATTTATGTTAAGTCTAATTATCAAATTAAGACTTTCCTTGATCAGATTATACTCGTATCTTCGGGAGCTTGAAATTGAGAAAACTTAAAAATTAACCTACTTTTCCAGTTATACAGTAGTGAAACTTAATAAAAACTTCATATACGTGCATAGTAAATATTTAAAGTCATATTGTGTAGCCATAACATGGGAAATATAAAATTTGGCAAATCAAACTTCACAAATACCTATATTAACATTTATATTCTAGTTTCTCTTCTTCTCCTAATAAAAAATAAACAATCCACCTGTGGGTTTATTAGAAACTAATTTAATAATAGTTCTCTGAAATAATAGTTCTCGACTACCACTGTTTATGTTTAATTCACTTTAATATTTCTGTGTATACATGAATAAATAGAAAAGTGATAATATTTTGTTATCAAAATCTATATAAATCAAGAACAGATGAATAATTCATCTAAAATTAGCAATTTGAAATTAATTCAAATCGAATGAAATTCAGTAAATAAACAATACATAGCAGTAATAAGCGCTAACATTCGCTGGCGATACCCGTTAAGTGATTACACATTATATTGCACTAATGGTTCTGCTGGTGCATTGATGAATTTGCCCTGCATCAACACATTCGCTCATTTGCTTAATTCCACGAAAGCTTTCATATATTTATTCTATCAATATAATGGAATTCCTATGTTTATTGTGTAACAATTAAAAGTATTTTCACATTAAACAATATAAGCGTGTTGTGCCTATAACTGAAGTAACACGTAGCTTGTTTTTTGTACTTTGAATTTATTGATTTCGTTAGTGTTTACTTTGTTGGCGAAATAAATAAATAAATAAATAAACAAGCATATATGATGCGAACTTCAGTCTTTTTCATATTGATCGTCATCATCATCAGTTGAACGATGGAAGAGTTCTTCCATCGTTCCACTCATTAACATTGGGATAGATTTTATCTAAAATGAGAAAGATCAAGGCTACAAGCGGTCACGCTCACTAAGTACGACTTGTCAGACAGATTTCACTCATCATAAAGAGCATCGTTGAAAACTTCAGTGTGTATATTCCTTTACAATATTTTCTTTCATAATTACAACAAGTGATACCTAATCACGAAAATCAACGCAACTTTTTCAAACTAAAGATGGAGTACTGAACCGACGCTACGAACGTGTACAGCGCACAAGTATTTATAGTTTAATCCGATCCACTAAGCTTTCGCTTACTCGCTATAACCGTCACAAGGCTGCGCACATATTTAGAATGCGCGCAATATAATTACATTGAATCGTTCCACGTGTCGCTCGAACAGAATCCGGGTGGAAAACAAGCGATCGCCAGGCTTAATTTAGTCCGCGGCACCGCTCCGTTCCATCGCACGCACTTGTGACTCACGCGAGTTGAAGCCATGCTACTTATTGCCATCTTCTTTTTAATATGCACGCGGTAATAGTGCATTTATGTATTAAACGGTGTTCAGAAATATTGGAATATTTTTAATATGCAAATTGAAGAGATCATGCGTTGAGTTTTAAGAAGTTTTCGATGTAGTAGATATCTATTTTGAGTGTCTGCGTTTGGCTTCACGACGGTATATGTTACGATGTAAGTTTTGTCAAATACAACTGTAATAAAATAAGCAGTTTTTTTACACTCATTCCACCGGTGATACTCATCTTTATCTACGATTGAATATTGAATCTGTCAATGGGTTGAGAGAACAATCTGAACATCAATGTTTTTAATAATAATAATAATAATAATTTTTATTGCAGACCAAGGTCCATATTTTGTTTTATTTTGTTTTGCGCGTACTTTTCTTATTTATGAAATATTAACATAAAATAAAAACAGAACATAGTTTATAGACCTCGTGTTTATCACGAGTTAGCAATTATTGCGAAGATTACTCAGGACATATAACAAGATACGATTAACAAGATGGTGTATATGAGAGAAACCGTACATATATGTATTAAGAATGTTTTGCGTTTTGATATCTTAATCTCAATTATGTTCTTGTAAGTTTAATCTTTTTACATAATTAATTACGACATGATAGTAAACAATCAGAATATCACTTTGTAAAACAGTGTTCCGATAAATATTTGACTTTTGTTAGATCACCATCGAATTCACAGTACGAGAATACCAGTTCGTCTAAACTATAAATCTAAGGGAAGTTAAATTAATTTCTAAATACTTTCCCGGGAGTCAAAATGTCAAATTTCATGCGATGTCATTAAATTTGGGCGTTCGACCAAACGCTTATATTGACACCGTCATTTCAATATTAACAAACTTTTTTCATTATGCGCTTTTGTCGTGAATATACATATATTTTTAAAAGTAAATTATTGTGGTGCGGCAATATGTTTTCGAGGATAAATGAGTGCATATTAATGTATCTAAAATATATATAATAGTTTTTGACTGCCTCGTTGGTCGTGTTGGTTACAAGTGCGAATGCCGATCTAAATGTCCGGGTTCAATACCTGAGTATAGAACTACTGGATTTTTCTAATTTAGACTCTCTAGTAGTGGCTTGAGTCTGTACAAGCACCCGGTATATAGCAATAAACTCACCAACAATTCGATATGGAACGTAAACATAAATTGAAAAACGTTAAAGAGTACCACAATCCTCTGCCTAACCCATTGAGCATCACAGGCGTGATTTTACGCTGTATATTCTTTGCTTAAATCGTACTTTATATATAATAACTAATATTATTCATTGCACAATTCCTTCTAAATCTTAAAAACTATTGCTCAATTAATAATTGTTTTCTATCAAGTGTAAAAATATCGACCTCTACAAAGAACTTATATATTCTTTAAATAGAGTTAGCTTTCAATAGACAACATCTTGTATCTGTACATGTGGAGCAATATATTTGGATCTGGTAAGAAAAACCCCTAAATTCGTGGGGATGGAATGCACATTACGGGAAGCGAAGTACGTGACAGAAAGTTAACAATAGCTTGTACAAATTCTTAGAACATTTAGCGCATTTTCTTACATCGAATTAAACGTTCGGAAGTCAGTCTTTAGAACTCAGTTATTACAACATTTTGTACGTTTTGCGAGTCACACAATAACTATTGACCCCGCTGTCGATTGCCAAGCGGTCGGCGTGTACCTGTCGTTCCTGTGGTATCAGAGTGGTACCAACAAAGGGCTCCGCGTCTAAATGGTCTTGACCACCACCGCATTAGACGCCGGCTATTGTCCCTGACGCTGCTCGTACCATTTGCGGTGGGCTTTGTGTGACCACACTGGTGCGCGCGCTGCCTAGTTAAGGGATCGGGAGGGGTGAGAAGTGATACAATCTAGAATGAGTGTAATATATTATTCATTTCATTGACACAAAGAACGTATTGTTTGAATCTCATAATATCTTATTAACTAGGTTATCGCGGCATCAGTTTTTGTGAAGTATTGAGCACACGCCGACACCGTGACGTGTACCTATATAAATACGCTAATATAAACTTAAACTTTGAATAATCTAAATTAAAGTGCACGTGTACCTATATATGTAACTAAAATATTTTAGGCTGATTAAAATCAAGTGTGATTAAAACAAAGTTTTTGTTAGTCGTAACATGTAGGTTACACCAAGTGTGCTCGGCGTGATATGTAGCGTCAAAATGTTTCTTACAAGCGTGTTTTTACATTCATTAAGCTTCTTTTTGTTAACAGATTTTCTTTAGCAACAAAATAAGTAGTAAAGATACAAAACTTAAACGTAACTTCACGCCTGTGATTCCCGAAGAGGTAAGCAGAGGAATGCAGAATACACCCACGTTTCACCAGTTTTTTTACGTCCCACTATGCAAGAGGTTGTGACCCTATTACCATACACCGGACATATATCCATACTCTGAATCACTACTAGAAAATCTAAATTAGAAAAAAGTAGGAGTGCCTAACCCGGAAATTGAACCCTCCCGATCGGCAGTCGCGCTTGCAACCAACACGACCAACAAGGCAGTCAACGAGTCAATAGAGAAACAATTGATTTTTGCAATGAAATTCCCATTGCGTTTAAGCGATGTTTTGCATATACATAATTGTGACACGAATTTTGCCGTGCTGTGTTTATATCCAATAAAACACAAAAATACATAAACACATTTTTATACGTTCTTACGTATTGTTACACTACCCACGCGACGTATTTTTAACACGCCAATAAAAATATTTTATGCATTAAAAGTACGCATGTGTATCCTCGTACTGTATATTGCTTTTATTGTATCACACCGGCCTGGACTTGATTGCGTTGCGCGCGGCGTAATATTTTCGGGAGCGCCGGCACGCGGGCCGTTCCGCGCGCGGGCCGGTGCCAAATGTCGGGTGTGTTATGATAAAGTACGGAGACAGCGTACAAGTCTTCGAAACGGGCGAGGGCTGTTGTGAAATCTGGCCGGTGCTCGTTCTCGATGCAAATCGCTTCACGCCGCTCCGGCGGTCGTTTTACCGACCGATGTACGATGTACCTATATTTACTTTGTTTTACACTAAAAATGCCCAAGGAAACACGACCGGGAATGAAACGAGATTTATTTTATTGCCGATAAATATATTTCCTATCCTTTCATAGTTCAAATACTATAATGCTCGTATTCAATATCGGTTAGATAAATGGTGTTGTAATGCGGATTTATGAAAACGTTTTAGTATTACACCGAACGCAATTCGATTTGGCGTCGTACTCTTATTATTTTTACACAATAATAACGTATAAAGAGGTTGACCTGGCAACGGTCTTGAATTTTAAATGAATAAGGCAATGGGGTTCCTCTAAAAATGGGACAGAGAAATCTCTGCCAAGTATGGGTATGTACGGATGTCGGCCATGTCGCCGGCGCCAAGCCGACGCCACCGCCAGATCTGACCCTCCCTCAACTGTATCCTAAATATACTCGTAACTGCCAAAACTGGGATAACGGTTAACCTTAATCCGGGTCACTGTGGCTTTGATTCCGTTAGATTACTATGACATTAAACATAAAATCTATACTTATTTAAGAACTGAAACGTCCATTTATGAAAATGCAAATTATGATAAATCGCTCGTTTTACTTGTAGTTTTCAGAAAATGCTCGTGCTTTTAACTGCTGAAAATATTTTTTGTCGAAAAAATATATTTTAATAATTCCGCTTTAAATGTGTATGGGTTGTTTTAAACTTGGGCAACGATCGGCCCAGCTGCCAAATATGTGGCATTATATTCACGGCGCCACTCTGGCGTTCCGCATCTACTAGACATGGTCATTCCAGACATATTCTTTATATCTATACCTATGGCTGCCAAATATCACTATTACCGTATATTTATCGCGTTTATACATTAAATTTACCGTTGAAATACGATTGATTATGATAACAATTACAATTAACGTTGTCTGAAATACTTTGAATTAAGTATAATTTGGTGTTTCATCATCATTATCAAATTAGAACCTCAGAATTTTTAAGTCAATTAACGCACTAAGACTTGCAGAACCTAAATCGTACAAATTAACTAAAAAATTAACTAAGTTTCACCTATGTAGATGCCACACTTTTATTAAAAGCATTACATATTTAACTTCAAAACACGTTGACCAGCTATCTTTAAAGCCAATATTTCTAATGTATTGTTCCAATACGCGTTTACAGCTCTGCTCAATTTCGAACACATTTTACACTAGGCAATGAAAAAAATGCAGTATTTTATTAGGTTTTGATTAAATTAAATCTGCTGGTTACGGTTACAAAAGATTTTGTTAAAGCGCAACGCAATCAAAGAACAGAACTCATGAGCATTTCAATTATGGTCATTGCCGGGGCAGACGCGGCGTACGCTGACTA
>DWEI01004643.1:0-11503 GCA_018245875.1 Mysoria ambigua
CGGTCCACCGATGAATAGGGGGAACGATGCCACTGTGCCGTCGCGGGCCCCAGTCGGACGAAACGCAGTAGTGCCACTCGGTATCAACCGTCGTATACGATCGTCGCCACCGTCGTCACCAGCCCGTGTCGGTGCACTGCCTGATAGAGCCCCCGTAATCGCCGCGCACGTGCCCTCTGCAGGTCCCCGTGCCACGCAGTATGCTTAGTGCACATCGAATACTATCACCGTTGTTAGGATGAAGTGTCAGCAGCCGGCGTGCGCGAACGACGGCAGAAGTAGTGCGGCGCCTGTGTGAATATAGATGCGATAGCTCGATAATAATAGTTTGACGATTTCTCACCTCTGATTAATTTATTTATGGATCTATAAAATTTACAGATGTTTACCTTTATTTCGTTGCAAATGTATTTTAAAATACAATTTAAGTGTTATTTATGACAAATAAACATTGTTTTGAGGAACAATGCAGAATATCAATCTATCGGAATCACTGCTGTGAGACCGGGTACATTGACAGTCGCTTAACAGACATATAAGAATAATGTACACTTTCATACAAAGACACTAACATCATTATCTGACACGCACACTTGTTAGATATAGAATGTTATATTGTAGTACGCTTAAGCCACTGTATTTACTGTACTGTGTCCGCCCGACCAACTGACGGTCACGAGTCAAGGCTTATAGGATTTGTATTCGATAAATTGTCGCACTCGCCGCAAAAATACAATCAAGATAAAGCTGACGTCACTGTCGCGTTGATAAGTCCAACACTTTCGATTTGACATAATACATACGTACGTACATGATAACATGTATATCTAACATGTACATATACTTATCTTATTACTATATTAACGCGGGGTTTCGTTTTTTTAAATTATCATCAATTTTAAACAAAGTTAAATGTAGGCAATATTCAGTTAAATGAGTATATTAAAAATTAGATTAAAGTGTTAATTTTGTTCTGATCAAAATACTTATAATGTTCACATTTCGCATTATTGATGAGTAGCTTTTATACCTAAATACCACTTTTGTGATGAAATGATATAATGATAAGTAACTATAATTTTTAATATTCTTATCACCATAAGACACCAACATCAGATATATCGCCAGCTGATATTTGCGTTTTAAAATTGACTTTAGTCTTTCGATAAGATATTCAAGTAACATAGCACCTCGTGTTTAGAATAATTGGAGTATCGGTCATAAATCAAATGTAAAATAAATATTAATGCATCATGGACGTTAAAAAAATGTTTTATTGCGCAATATGTAATGTTGCATATATTGCACTAGAAACACGACTTTTTCAATAACAAGTATAAAATTAACAGTAATTAAATGTATTTTATATTGAACAAATCTACTCTTGCCCAGTAGTAGAAAACACTCGTTCTCGAATATTTATAGGAAGTCCACGATGACAATAGCAGAGTATCAGAGATGAACGTATGAGTTGGAGCGTATCAACTTTTTCGCAGTACGCAGGCGGAGGGGCGGGCGGCGGGGGCAGAAGGTTATCAGTCATGATAAGAGCTCATCCATCACTCGACGTATCTATCACAACTCTCGAAGACGCAGACGGAAGATTTTGAATACATTACATATACGTACGGCCAACCAAAACACGATTCGCGTTTTCCATTAAGTGCGTGTTTACGGAAATGAAATATTTTTTTTCGTACAATACCTGCCGATATTAAAAACAGGATCGTAATTCGATTGTCAATGGTCGTGCGGTAACTTTTTTGTATCTTTCACTTCACCTCGCCGGTAGCCATATACAGTTGTGTTTTGAAACACCGACCTGCGGTTCAAACTTAGGTCGAATTCATTACATTAACAAGTGTCA
This sequence comes from Mysoria ambigua, assembly GCA_018245875.1. Lineage (NCBI taxonomy): Eukaryota > Metazoa > Arthropoda > Insecta > Lepidoptera > Hesperiidae > Mysoria > Mysoria ambigua. The sequence goes on from DWEI01004643.1 coordinate 1,868, forward strand.
ATAATAAAAAAAAAACGCCGACATGATATAAAGACTTAATTCGTACCTGCGTCTGTCATGCACTTGGAAACAACTAATAAATAATTTACATCTTCGTATTTCAAGTATATTTTTGTTAGTTATAAGCTCTACGAGAGTCTCACATGCTACACCGACTGCTAATAGATTGAGTTTTTGGTTTAGTCTGTGTTCAAAAGCGAGGGTCATAGAAAGTAGTAGAGAAGTATATATTCAAATATGGAGGCAGTTCAGATAAGTTCTGCGGTGTACCTAGAGCCAAAAAGCAGTAAATGTATAAAAACTATAAGACTCTTCTAACAACGATTGCTTTTTAAGAGTATCAAGGGCTTGCAGTGTTTTAAAGTAATAAAAAATCTATTAAAAAAAGTCAGAGAGCCTTTTCAACTTTAATTTTCTGATATGTGTACTCGAAAAACTTCAGTTGAGTTAAGTTCCTTCTTTTTCGTTGAATCACTAAAGATCCTTTAAAACAATTCATACTAATTATAGTTACTATATATTTACCTATTTTATTTTGGCCTTCAATAAGGGAGGTCAGTATAATAATACACTGAGCGCTATTAATCGTTAGTCCATGTAATAAAGGGCAGCCTGACAGACCGACTGACTGAATGAGCGATGGACCGACTGACCCACAGTCGAACAGAGCCGCAAAGAATGAACGGAGCGACCTGACCCACGGGCAGTAGGAAACTATACACGTCACAGTGAACATGCTGCTGGATCCTGTATGGTACTACGGTATGGCATGTGCTACTGTGTGCCGTAAAAACCTGTTAGCTTATATTTGTTTACATGTATAATCATTACAATATTGTTCACGGTACTATTGTTTATGAACATTTTACTAGATTAAAATTTATGTAATTTTATAAAGAGTAAAGGGAACTGACATTAATATATGTATGTAGGTAACTTATTTCCCGTCAACGTTCTAACTACGAGTTATTATATTATATAAAAATTGTTATTGCCCTTTGAAGTTTGGAATTTGGTTGAATATTGTTATTTATTGGATAACATTCAACAAATATAAAACTCGACAACTATAAAGTACTCGAACGTGTTTTGATAAGGTTTTAACAATGTTCATTGTAACTTATGTGCGTATGAAGTAATTATGGTGCTACTAAGAATAAATTATAAGTTCACATTTAAAATTATATTAAAATGAAGACAAGCCTTAAAACTAATACATTATAATAAGAACTAAAAAGGCTAGCGTTCTTTGACCAACTAGTAAGTGGTCTAACATCATCGTCATCTACATATTGATCGTTCTACTGCTGGATATGACTCTCCCGTTAGAAAGAGAAGTGCTAAGGTCTCATATAAAGCATAATAGTCTACCCCCAGGTCAAAGTCAACTCTAAAATGTGCACGTTTGTTCACAATATGGTCCTTGCCCATAGTTAGTGACATATGAAATTAAAAGCTCATATACCTAAGCGGAATGTGCGTGTCAAGTAGCCATTGAAATCCCAGGCGTCTGAAATCAATGGCTGATATCTAAATAACTAGGCCAAGCTGTTATGCATTATCGTGCTACTTCCATCAATAATATTTAGTATGTAGCATCAAATTTAGTGTATTGAAACATATAGTATACCTACATTGTTACCCACCTTACTTACCTACACCGCACACGAATTTATAACACGCAAAAAAACATCTTGAGTTTTATTATTCTACTTGAATTGTATTATATTGTTCGTACCACCCGTTGTTACGCAATAACTCGTGACTCTTATTACCAAGTGCTTCGAATATTATACGCGATAAGTCCCGCAATGTCGCATCACGGATTGAGACCTTTTATATAGGTGTGTAAGGTTTAAACTGCGTTGGAGATTCAATTAAACGCTTCCTTATCTGAAGTGAATACTAACACGCTTTTTCCTACACTTTTTGCATGTAGTTGCGAATTATTAACTTATTAATTAAGTAGACATTATTATTACTTGGTGAAATTTCATTCAAACATTAGGAATATACTAATCGCAAATTATCAACTTATTGGTAATAATAATATACATAGAGTATTGTTCATTATTATAAAACACTTCATTATTCAACTATGTTTTATTCAATTATGTGTCTGAAAAGAACAATATTTTTTGAATATGGAACGTTATAAACACAATCACCGTGCTTGTCTTTCTAAACTTTTTTTAATGTTTATTGGGTTCAGCTTAATGGATACGACGCATAATTTGCGTAACGTATTCAATTAATCGATTACTTATGTATAACTTTGAAATGACACAAAAGTTCATTAATAAACATAGTAAACGTTGACTAAACGCTTGGCCAGCTGATTTTTTTATTTTTATTTTATTGAACTGAGTATTGTGAAGCAGTTGTCCATCCAACCACCAGCCTTTAGATGTCTACTGCAAATAAGATCTTCCCTAACCTCATGTGTCCCTTTCCACCCTGACCTCAACAACACAGCCCGACACAGCTTGCTTAGTTGTGGGTGCCTGGCGGTCAACTAAAAAATAATAGCGCAGAAAAAAATCAAGAATAACAAACTGAAACAAGAACATCTTCGAATCGGCGTACATACATACATGTATCGGCACAAAAAATCTCCTGGACATATACATATACACACATAAACACACCCACAGACACACACACACACCACACACACCCAAACGTGTTCTGGCAGATGTGTTCACACGCAGCGCGTAGAAAAAAAAATAGAGACACGTTTTTTGCGCCTTATTAAATGTATTGGTTCCTTTTTTTCTACAAACCCGACTAACATACTTGTTTCAGAACTGCTAATGTACCGATATTTTCCCGCGGCGCACTGAAAATGATATATTTTATATGTTATCTGTTGTAAATCGCGTTAATCTAATGTCAATACACCTTAATTATATACGTCAGTATAATATAAGTTTGAGTATTCTCCTGTATGTTCAAAACATATATGTTCTTTATTTTCGTATTGAAATTATTCAATTTATGAAAATTATATTGAAAAATTCAACTTTACAAAAGTTTACTAAGGTCGGCAAGAATGTTTTATATTAATGGAGACATTCGGCACTCGATGTCCACCCTGCAAGGCACCTGGTGTGACTGTATCGTTACATAGATATTATTGCACATTTTAGTATGCGCATATTCATTAGCCACTGGACCGAGATGTAGCTAAATTTGCTAAATTATATTATATTATGATATCATTGTAATATGTGTTAGAGTGAGGCCGCTGTTTGTACAGTCGCAAAAAATCTGTAAACATTTTGCTACACCGTGATTGTAAATTGTTTGTTGCATTAATATATTATTATGTTGTCTACAAATGTGTTAATCTAGACTTTAAATGCAGTTTACTAGTCGTACATAATGTTCACAATGAACTGCCTTAACTCTTCTCATTCTGAGAGACCCTTGTCGTACAGTGGAACGATAATAATGGTGACGTCATGGGCCGAATTGCTAGCAGTTTGGATTGGGTTGCAGCTGGCAACAAGTCGTGATGATAAGCGATGGCTGCTGTGGCCGTCTCTTGGATTTTCACCACTCCTGGAAAAGGTGCGTGAGGTTTCTATGTCTCCGACGGCGCGTCGGGTAACTTGGGATTCCGTTTGGCCTATTATATTGAAGCTGAGTGGAAGGAAGTGCCAGCCCTTCCCGTATAAACGAAACGGACAGTTGCCGATAAAAAGGTCGATTATACCTACGTATAAATAAACTGTATAGTACTGAGTCAAGTATTTATCGTAAACCATATAGATTATAAATAATTAAAGATGTTAAAGCGTTTCTTTAAAATTTATTGAACGCAAAATGAAATGTTACCAAGCAATTTTAAATAAAGCAATTAAACCAAAACTAGGAAAAGACTCCCAAGATTTTTTAAACAGTTAAAGAAACAGAAAACATTTACTATATATAACATAACAAATATTTCCAAAAATTTACTAGTCATAAAGTAATAGTAAGGTGAGTTTTATTATAGAACTGCAGATGTAACGAATATTTGGTTTGAAGACGTTCGACCTGTTGAGGTATCTGCTTTGTCAATTTATGTAAAACGTTCCACCTGAAGGTCGACAGTGCGAAGAACCGCGGGGATTTGACTTCCGATACTTTGAAAATTTTAATTATTTTTTAATTTTCTGTAGTGTGATCCGTTCACAATACATTTGTTTTAGTACTTGTAATAAAGCCAATGACAATTAAATAGGCGAATACGAGACAAGTTACAGAGCAAAACTGGTATCAGTGGTTTTGTTTTCTTGAGGTTTCACAGAAACCAATCGAAACACTGGTTACCACCGGACTCCACATATAAACGCAACTGAAGCACACTCCCAGCACAATAAACGTTGGCGTGCACCATCAATTGTCAAAGACTCCATTAGTCTTGAAACATAAATAGTTACCTCCATCAATTCTACCGCAGCGGCTAATCTCCGACGATTAATTGTAATACTTGCACCATTAAAACTGTCTTAGGTAAAGTGCGCTTATTACCATAAAACAACCGCGCGCCCACCGATCACAGTCAGAGAGTTGTAGGGCAGGTCATGGATGGATGCGTAAGCGCAAACGGACGTGCATATTATCATCGTTTTTATCGCAATTTCGAAACTTTGTTTGCTACAGCAACAGCGAATAGTTCGGGACTGTATGTTTGCTTGCAGTTTTGTCCATAGCAAATAAACCTGTCACGGTACGTCCTCGAGATATTGGAGATTATTGTGTCGTTTTGTTTAATATTGCAGTCGGGGACGGCCGCTTCGCGTCGAATGCAAAGTGCACGGCGTCGGTAGGCGCATGCATGTTGTTGTGTCGCCGCGTCCTACGACACAGACTCGTCTGTCTGGCTCCTCCGCGAGTGCCGGGCGAGTACCGGGCGAGCAGCGGATCGCGGCGGTGTCACGTTACGCGGTGGCTGTTGACACCAGCGCCTGATTAATATTTATGATACGGCCGAGCATCTCGCATGGCCGGTTCGCTCGCTCGACGCGAATTGCCGCCGTCTCGCTCGCACCCACGCACACCGCCGTACGTGAATTCAAGAACGCATTCGCAACTCATAAGGCAACCGCTCTTTCAAACGTACGAGTGTGAGTAAGCGCGAATGAGAATACTAAATCTTCTTTGAGTTTTCGTACGGTTTTGTTTTTGCATAACGAAAATTTGGAGTGGAACTTGTCTTGGAGGTCACCATGTGCTGCTCTACCAGAACTTTACGTAAACATTGAGAGTATTTGAAACGTATTGGTAATCGGTTCATTAGCATTGTTAAAATGGTTTTGCAGAATTCCAACGAACGTGCAGTTAAGTGTCGATGGACGGAGCGTGTGTATGTGGAACACGAAGGGACGGACGCCTCGAACCTGACCGTATCGAGGCAACTCAACCGGACAGACTTGACTGACATATTACCAATCTGCAGTGCCTATATCTACAGCTGAGTATAGCTGCTGGTGCTACTGCGCTATTTACACAGGATCATTGCAAAAACAACATTACATAGTAACGAACAAAAAATGACAGCAGTTACAGAATCTGTTTGCAACATTCGCTCTGAAACATCGACGCGGACTTCATTTGAATTAGTCATTTGGCGTTATTAGTCATTTAGTTTAATAAAGCCGTTTGTTTTTAATTGAACGCATCCTAAACTTTAACGTATCCTCCTTGTGCTCTTTGTGCAAAAAATAATATTACAAAGGGCTGTAAATGTACGAATTACTGTTGAATATCTATATTAATTCATATGTAATTGTTTCCGATAGCTACACGGTTATCAGTGTGTTTGAGGCTCTATTATCATTGTTTGTCTGTACATTTTCCGTGGGCTCGTGTGCGCTCCCAGCGCCGGCCGGCGTTCGCGAGCCTGCGCTCCAAGGTCACGTTATCGTGTTGTCGCCAAACCGAGCTATGTTGCCGCCAGATACGCGCGCCGCGCAGTAATTACAAACACTACGCTCATTCCGCTCCTCGCATTTATCGACTTGAACGCGCCGCTGGCACGTCCGTCTTACAGGAACTCGGCAATCTGGACCGCCCCAGTCTTTACTGCTAATAGCCGCAAGTGGCAGATAGAGTTGCTCGGCGCGTACTCGCGCTCCTGCCGGCCCGCTCTCCGACACTGCAATATCGTCTTAAATCGAATTAGCGGCGTGTTTACATTTTATAAATAGAGCACGTTCACGTGGCGCCGCCGCGAGATAAGCGTCCGACGACTCGTCGACAACACTCACCGTGGGCTGTTAACATCCTCCGCGGTGCGCTACAGGTTCCTCCGTGACACTTACACTCGAGCGGGAATTTAGCACTCACAAACGGCGCACTGAGTTCGGCGGCACACGCGAGGACTGCACGGCGCGACACCCACGACTAGAATGCGGGCGAGACGAGCGCGGGGCGCGGGGGGTGGAGGCCGAGAGTGACACACGGCTCATACGAAGGCGCGGCGGCTAGGACTGCGGTCGGGCACGAGCGTGCTCCCCCCCATTGGCTGGTCGGCGCGTGACGTCACGCCAGCCGTCCAATGGCCGTGGAGATATTAGTTTGCGAAGTAACCGCTAGAGGCGCTAGTGGTGAGGAAGTCGCCCGCCCTACAAAGCTTTCTTCAGCTTGGGCGTACGTTTCAGCGGGCGGCGAGCTCCAACGAATATCACAGCCGCATAAAATATGTATGGTCATTATGTTCCATAAATTATAGGCAGGATTACTGTTTCCCTCTAAGTCAGTTAGCGTGTGTATGAAAACATATGCGGAAGCGACGGTCGAGTCGCCTCTGCAAAGATTGTTGGGCACCTGCCAGACGAGGTTAATATACCTAAGCTGTATATATGCGTTATGTACACAATAATACATTTACGTCTCCAAGAAACTAAACGGTGTCACAGAGACTCATGTTAATGAAGATAAAGAATTTTTTATTTGTACTTTATTTTTTGATTTTTTTTTATTATTTTCATTAAAACATTATAAATTTACATAATGAATAAGCACTGCATATCCGTACTTCAACTTTTTGTTTTAAACTCTGAAATCTCATAATTGTGACTTACACTACAATATAAACAGCATGAAATAAGTCAATAATAAGTCAAATTGAACAAGCGGTCAAATGTAGTGTAGAGTGATCGGGATAAATGAGAAATCGCAATTTCTAATAAAATAAAATAAACAATTCTAAACCTCTTAGCTTCGTCATTAGGAGAGAGCTGTAAACAAACCCTCAGTCGCCTCGAGGGGGTAACAGCTGTCCACAAGCCTCAACGTTCGAACATTAAACACCTACGTAATATATACAAGAGCTTTCAAACTTGAACTCTACCACATCACATTAAAGATAATTATGCAATGCAAAAGACTTTGGATACATTCTTCACGGCGCTCCTGAGGCGCGGACCTAGAAAAAGAATAATAATTTGATTTACAAATAATGTAAATTGCAGTTGTCGAATGGAATTATATTATACAATTCGGAGTATTTGTATTAACGGCTTACGGGTGAAGATTAAGGAGTGAATCGTCGTTATTTTTTCAATTATTGTTTGATTAAACTTTTAGAACGTTATTGTATTGGTTTTTTTAGGGTTTTCATTTGAGCAGTTCATTGGGATTTGTTATTTCTCCTGAAATAGCTCCCTGAACGAAACAATCGAGTCGTAGCTCCCGTAATTAGCAAGTTAAAGTGGCAATGGCTAGGTCACATCGCTCGAATGACTGATAACCGATGGGGAAAAGAGTAATCAATTGGCGGCCGCGTCTCTGTAAAAAGAACGTGGGTCACCCTTCCACCAGGTTTCTTCTGATGATCTGAAAAGATAGCGGGCTGCTGCAGGATTCGGAAGACTCACATCCAGGAGAATTGGGGATGCGTACGGTCAGCGATGGATCTCCAAAAGTTATTGACAAAGATGATTTGAAGATTAAGGGGTGTACACTGTATTTCCCAGTAACTTAAGACACATCCCGCTGTTATAATTATTTACACTCTTTCGTAACATCTTTTTCCAATCATAGCACCTGTTACCTTTTGTTTCTTTACTTAAAACACAAATCCAACTGTAAACATTATTTTATACTATTTATGAATTCACAGTTAATAGACCTTTAATTGAACGGAGTCGGCTATAATAACCACTGAAGTGGCAAACTGGACACACCCTACAATAATAATATGTTCGCAAATGTCTTATGAGAATGTGACAGGTGGCAGCTGACGTGTGAAATGATTACTGCACATATACGCGATAACAGAAATACAAGGGTTTAATTTTCAGGCTTTTTAAATATATATTGTCATACAAAGGTTAATCTATAATCTTTTAATTCTCTTGCAAATATATAGAGAAGGTAACAGGTATTCAACACCACCATTAGCATAATTCCCACCACTTCTGGGTAGACCTCTTTAAGAGAGGTGGTGATGCGAGTTGGGAATCGCTGAGCACAGCTTTCCGCATCGCCCACACTATCGCCCATCGGTGGGCAGGACATTTGCCTGTTGTTAAACAGATTGCGCTGTATGTGGATCAGCCAACCTCAACGTGACCAGTCGTACAGCGGGGTGCAACAGGGGTGGCTGGAGTTGGCTCGGGCTTCCAACGTAGAGTTGACGACTTCTCTTACCGCAGGTAATTACTGCCACCTGTCATTTTATGGCAGCGTAAATTTAAATCTTTTCCTTTTGTGTACAGTACCTCGATAGACGTTAGCGGTATTTTTAAAGATACCACGACATGGTGAACTATAACAACGTGGAACGTCAGGGTTATGCTTCGGATTGTAGTTGTCTGCTCCTCGGTTACCGTACTCGCCAAAAAGTTTCGTTGCTTTCAGTTCTCAGTCCATATTCGGCGCTAATCAGGTGTTATCAATATATCAATTATATAGGGTTGCTTGAAGGATAACTTAATAGGTATAATCTTTTAATCTCTACCTTAGGAAACTAATGTATCTGTGATTGGTTTGGACAGAACATCGTCTATTGGCACTCGGTGCTCCCTGCCTACCTCGGGGATCTGGTCTGATGATATAATGTTAATAACTTTGTATATAATCCGAATAGTACAAGAGACGCACCTTGCATCAGTCAACTGAGCTTAAGACATTATACAAAAGCATTGAACGTCTAATTGTATTTATTTTAAGTATTAAATATTCAACGATATTTATAACGTTACCTAACTTCACGCCTGTATCGAGCTATGCTTCAATGAAATTACGGTTGTCTTACCGTACCATAATGTAGGAAAGATATTGTGTTAGAAGAATGAACTACGAGTATATAACTGTTTCTATGATTGCTTTGATATTCTAATAGTCTATTACTGTAGTAGTGATTTCGTATATAAATTAAAATATACAAATATTTCTACATGCCTGCCTCATTGGCCATGTAAATTGTAAGCGCGACTACTGATTGGTCCTGACTTCAAATCTCGGTTCAGGAGCTATAGAATTTTTCTAATTTAGATTTTCTAGTAGTGGTTTGGAGTCTGGACATGTGCCCGATGCATGGCAATAGGCTCCCCGCCTATTTCATAGTGGGACGTAAACGTAACCGGTGAATCGTGGGAATGCTCTGCATTCCTCTGCCTACATCTGCGTAAAATTACGAAG
>DWEI01004644.1:0-11502 GCA_018245875.1 Mysoria ambigua
AGCCTATTGCCATGCATCGGGCACATATCCAGACTCCGAACCACTACTAGAAAATTTAAATTAGAAAATTTTGTGGTGTTCGATCTAACCCCAGACCTCGCGATCGGCAGTCGCACCGGCAACCAACACGATTAACGAAGCAGTAATAGTTCAACGGTGTAATCATAGTTCAGCTTATTTCAAAAAGGTTGTAATTATTTTAAGTCCAATCAAAAATTACACACCTATTATGATATATGTAATAGTGTATATTGTAATTGTATCCCTATGAATATATTTTGGTATTGACAATAACAACTGATTGACAAATTTTCTAGAAATAATTATATATAATATAAAATAATTGTGTATATAATTATATATAAAAATAATTATGAATATTGGTACTTACTATGTATTAAGATATGTTTGGTAACACATTAATTTGAAACTTACATTCTTGTGAGTCACGAATCATTAATATTTTAAGCAGTAATTATTAATAGACGTATTTGTGACATTATAATTTATCATTATCATCATTAGTTTATTGCAATCACCTGCTGAACAGAGGCTCCCTTGAGGGGCAATGCCATTATGAAGTAGCAGTAGGCTTAAGTAGGGACTCTAAACTCCATGCTTAATAAGACTTCAGTAATTGATTTCACGCACAATTTTAATACAACTTACTTTGGCTCCTATACACACTTATGGACCTCGAAGACTCTATCAACTATATAAACTACACGTGTGTTAACTAATTAACCTGATTTAAACATTATCTTAGCGCCGTTTCAATTCACAACTGTTTAAACTTCTTAACCGTTATAAAGTATTGTGACTTCATTTTTTGTGTTTATAGCTAGTATTCTTTGTCGTCCGACATTTTTAATTTTGCCGTCGTCCATAGGCGAGCTCTATTAAGACTGTTTCAAGACGAGCAGACAGAAAGCAATATCGGAAGGACAATGTTCAATATCTCGACGATCGCGGGGCATCACAATAGGAAGGGATGCGCCGTCATCGGGCCGTAAGAAAACTCTCCGGCAGACTTACATTACACCGCGGCGGACGTAATGCGGAAATGCAATTTACATAAATTTCACACACTGTGAGCATGCGCCGTCCGAAAAGATTGAATGTGACCGCGTCATTATGATGCGGGGATTCCTGTCTGGCTCGGTGTAGTCGATTTAATGTATAGCCGCCCTTATTTTGTATACGTTTTGAAAAAAACATAAGTAAATGAAATCCATACTTGTCGAAATGTATAAGATGAAATGTCACGTTGATATTAAGGTAACATGAAATATATGATGTTGTGTCGATATCTGCCACTTAAATATGTAAAAATGGTCTTCAGCTCGTGACAATCAGAACTGGTGCCAAGCTGTTCAAAAGTAATTATGATATGTTCGTTCAGCACTTTTCCAAAATACATGTAAACCTGCGTAATATCACACCTGTTTCTGCGGAGAAGAGTATAGTACACTCTAAGGTTTTACCAGTTATGTTTACGTCCCACTATGGAAGAGGTGGTGAGTCTATTGGTATACTCCGAACAAATATCCAGATCCCGAGCTATTATTAGGTAGCGCCTTATCCGGGATTTATACTCGGGACCTTGTGACTGGATCGTTGGTCGTGTTGTTTTGCAGTCACACATAATCCTATTACAATTTACACACACCTTTAAAAGGAGCCTAAGAATAAATCCTATAGTTTTGCGCTCTGCTGCACAGTTAAACTGCCGAGTCCATATTTTTCAATTCTTTTCAACCAGATAATTAACATTTTTGCTACGTCCATCTAGAATAGAATTTTGTTTAAACCCCTTGAAACGTTCTTGCTGCATTAACCTCGTCGTTCTCGACCTTCCTTAGGCATCATCGATTTATTAGTAGGTAGCAGTGAGTTTGGCAGCGTTTTACTCCGTGAATAATAAATGTGTCATATATGTACGATTATATTTATGGGTACATTACAAGTAATAGTTAAGTAAACGGAAGTAGGTACTTAAGGAAAGAATGCTAAATTGAAGAAAATTCAAATTCAAATGCCATTTATTTTTTGCGCGTCAAAATGAATCTACCAGCGCTTCGAAAAATGCATCGCTATGGAGAAGAAGCGGCGAAAGAAACTCCACAGCTCCTTATTTTTTCTCCGTATATTTACGCTGAAGCAAAGCCATGGATTATGTTCTAGATTTCGCTGTACTCCAGAAAGATCCAGAAACGTGCCCAGTTATCTAAGGACTTGCAACTAGAGAAGTCTTAATGACTTCGTTTCAATTTAGATATAGACAAGTTCAAAACGTGTTTTATATACTCTTATAATTATATTTCAGAACATATAATTTTGAAACAGCTGTCAGAATAACTGCCAAATGAGGCAACGAAAATGTGCAGTTAGTAGATAATTACAGAAGCCATATAAATTGAGCCGTTACTATAATTATAACTATAATTAACTTCTGTAATGGATTATTAGTATAATTAAATTATTAGACCACCTATAATTATAATCATCTTATACGATTTAATAGCTCTCAATATCTAACGGATGTTTTTATAAACTATATGCTTTGATGTTTTTATTAAGAATTAATTCTGGACAACTTGTTTTTAAAACTGAACGATAAAAATCGAAGATAAAAAAAATGTAACTTCACACCTGTAATCCCCGAAGGGGTAGGCAGGGGCATGCAGAGCACTTGCACGTTTCACCAGTTGCGATATATGTACATATCACAACAATCGAAGATGATATACAATACATAGATATATATCATCTTGAATAAATGGTTATTGATCCAAATTTTAATACTAACAATCTGTTTTTCCGGCGGAGCCACTAGTCCAGGTGAAGCCAGTAGTCCAGGTGGATAAATTAGTCCAGGTTCTAGGTGGAGCCACTCGGATTCGTCACAAAATATGACGCAGGCCACTAAGGTCAACAGCATAGTGACAATTAAAAAAAACTGTTAACTATCTAGCAGAACGCGCGCAAAATACACGCTAGTTTTAATCCAAGCTCAGCATTTATTTCTTTCAATGCATCGCATGAAACCGGACATATATTATTTCGATAGACGCACGGCGGACGCGCGGTCGTAACAAACCAAATAAATTATAAAAAGAGATCTTGGTTCGGAGACAAGGCTTTCCTTGGGACAAGTCGTAAATTTAACGGTCGAAGGAATCCTTATTTCCCTCGGTTATTCACGTGGTCGTGTTAGCGAAACTATCCCTTTGAGGATACAGTAAATTTTTTTATCACCAGCTTCGTGTTGACCAATTAAATAACTGACAAGTAAGGGCTAATACGTCAATATGAACTTAATTAGAAATTAATAACACTGACATCAAGCTAAGTGGAAATTCATTTTAACATATTTTATTAGGATTGCTCTCATTTTTGGTGAATTCATGCGATATATCAATTTCAAAAACACACACATATCTATGTATGTACGTAATTGTAACCGACTTACGATGAGTATACTTTCGAAATGAAATTATTATTAGGAATTCCTGTCGTTTAAATTTCAATTTCAATGTACCTTCTAATGCAATTGCATTGTATTGTCAAGAAACCAAAAATATTAATGCAGGTGCCTATTTAAACCCACACTAAATGTCGCGGTAAGAATTCTTGCAATATTACTATCGTCGGTGTATTATAATTACACAAGAACGTAAAATCATACGAGCAATCCTTTTCTAAGTAAGTAATTGTACCATAACAAAGGCAGAACGGCCATTTCAATTCCTTGCGAAGATTTCCATTATTTAGGGCATGAATTGCATCATTGCTTATTACGACCGCTCTTTGCAATAAAATACATAATTAAACTTTCGTCTCTTACGATTGGAATTTTCCATTTTTACATGAATAGTCCAACGGTGCTCTTATAATCAAAGAACATGTGGTATTCCAGCTCATGCATATCAAAATAACACATTTAACGTAACCGTTAATTAACTTAGTACGTTTCCCATTCGCCTCAGAAATCGCTCCATTGTACAGAATTTGTAACGTTGTAAAATTCTCGAATCTCGACAGCATTTCTATGGAATTACGAGTATAATTTAATTATGCTATAATAGCCACCTTTAATACCAATTAGTCACACGTTACGTGGTTTGGGCGTTGAAGGTAATTTGAGATCGTAATGGCTTTACTGTGGCTTTGGTTTCACCTCCCACTCGCTGCTGACCAATCACACACCAAAATCGCTCGGTGGTTACGGCTTCACTGATTCATCCACACTCAACACTTGTTGAGATTCCGATGTTAATTCAATTAATAAAATTGAAGTGACGTATGTCACAGCAGAAGTCGGAGTAATGCAATCTCGTTAGCTATAAAAGTTCATATTATTTATATTCGTTTTTACTGTAAAATGTTTCGTGACTTTTGATGATGATTGTACATATATTTTCAGGAATGACTCACGTATACTTTTTGGGCTGCCTCGTTGGTCGTGTTGGTTGCAAGTGCGACTGCCGATCAGGACTTCCCAAATTCGATTCCTGGAGGGAACACTACAAAATTATCTAATTTAGAGTTTCTAGTAGGGGTTTGGAGGTTTGGTCTGGATATGTGCCCGATGCATGGAAATAGGTTTACCACCTACAAATGGGACGTAGTAGATCCTTAGATCCATAGTGGGACGTAAACGTAACCGGTGAAATGTGGGGGGTATTTTGCATTGTTGTTGAGCGGTAAAAGCCCTGTAAAGCCCAAAGAACTAGGCAGAGGAGTATATTACACTACCACGGATCACCATTTACGTTTACGTGCCACTGTGGAATATGTGGCGAGTCTATTACCATACACCTGGCACAAATCCAGCCGCCGAGCCACTAGTAGAAAATCTAAGTTAGGAATATTCAACCGAGTGAAGCTTGCAACTAACACGATCAACGAGCCCGTAGTAATAATTTTAGTAAGTTTTGTATTAGTATAGCTTTTTAATACTGTTTATCACCCTAATTATGTAGGCAGCATTATAGCGGTAATTTAATATCGTATATTTTTGTAGTAGTTCTAGTAGTGGTCCGGAGTCTGGACATGTGCCCGATGTATATAGCAATAGGCTCACCACCTATTCCATAGTGGGACGTAAACGTAACCGGTGAAACGAGAAAGTGTTCTGCATTTCTTTGCCTCTTACAGGCGTTACATGTGACGTTACGTTATATTTTTCATATTCTAAGGGTACATTAAATCGCTTGGGTGAAACTAAAATTATTTTTCTTTATGACATCCATATTACCACCTTAATGAACGGTAAGATGCCATCGAAGCGATGCGAAAGCGTCGTTTTCATTGGTTTACGCAGACCTACAGATGCGTACCTACAGATGCAGAGGACCGAAAATAAAATCGGAGAGAAAATCTTTCGACACCATTTCCAACTAAGTTATTCTTCAATACAGTGACTTCACTTTGAAAATAGGACGAATGTCACAATAATGGTCTTAGAAAATAGTATACAAATGCGTGCGTCACAGAGTTAACTGGAAAAGCATAAAATTTAGATTCAAATTTGTACACAAATACAGTGAAGTATATAAAGACGTCTGCCATATCTGCATATGAAATTTTCCATAAATTGGTTACGGGTTTTATTGTTCTAAATCGATTTTTTTGCCAAACATTTATTAATTACAAACCTACATATACTATGTGTTGAATAAATAATTAGTAATCATGTCTGTAACCATATTGTTATTTTCCACTCGCTACTTCCAGTCTACCCCGTGACAAAACGAGCGTGATGATATAATAATAATGCAAAAATAAAAAATAAATCTATCTATCAACAAGAAACACCAGTGTAGATGCGGTGCATTTTGCAGTAAATAAGTATGAAGTGCAAGGCGCGATCTTAGACAAAGACAGAGTTAGTGGACGGCAGTGCGAGCGTGCTAATAAGCCCCTACGTCAGTTTACTCAAGGCCGGTATTATTTTTCTAAAAGATAGCATTGCGGGAGTTTTCAATATAATTGCCCCGGTTCCTTCAAGAGTCTGACAGCTCAAAGGCCACGCTTTGACGTGCTCATTGTCGGAACGCCCACGGTTTACCTTATTCAAAGATTTTCAATCTTTTTATTTTAAATATTCACAACGAACGAGACGGTAATACCCGGTAATAAGTATTTCGTGTCGCGATGTATTTTATTTCCTGCTGCCACCATAAATACTGGATTGTCTCAGTGCCCACTTAAATGGCTAACTTTCGCAATTATTTCAGAGTCTATGACGCCGCGATGCGCACTGATAGTTTTACGTTTATTCACCAGTTTCTGACATAATGGTACTAAATTATTACCATTAAAATCTACTGTGCTCTTATTATTCCAAGTAAATTCTTTTGCTATGCTTCCGCCTGGGTGTAATTATAGAATACCTTTATAAAAAAAAATATTGCATGACATGAATTATTTGGCTGAACTAAAAGATGTTTAACAAATAAGGGCTAAATTAGAAAAATGATGGTCTCAAAATGTGTAATGTTTTTAGCACAAGTATTGTAATCGGTCTGCGAGTGGAATTATGAGGTATTGGATCCCTGAAAGCGTACACCCGTCAATAATATACTTAATATTGGAAATGGACGTTTGAAATCTTCAAGTATCATTGTTATGAGATAAGTCAATGAAAATAACATCGAGTGAAATTCGAGACTTCGTGGGATGTGAAGATTTTATAAAATCAAATAACATTAAGCCTTTGATAATTCTAAAAATGAACGCGGACAGAGAAACTACGGCGATATAATAGACGAATCATTAAAAAGTAGTATTTCAAATGTTTCTTAATTTTGGCCAACGAGTTTTATGACACGAAATTATCGGACGCCGTAATAATTTGTTTACGAGACTCCCTTGGCCGGTCTCAATTCTCTCATAGAAAATGCTCCAATAGTAATAAAAACGAATTGCGGCCGTAAAATCCTATAATTAGTGAAACTAATAACAGCAATAACGTTTCATGTACAGAAATCTTTAATATTTAGTATGGCTGTCTGTTGTGATCGGTGCTAATTTAGTTTTTTTTTTGTAATTTTCGTATATAATGAAGAAACAACGGACACGTCATTTGCAGTATGTAAAGTTATCTAAGACGTGTGAACTCTGCCAATGTGTACTTGATCAGAATGATCTTCACAGTAATGATGAAAGAGCTTTTACTGATGATAATAATGATACTTCATTTGTCACTGCCCCATATGCGCTAATTATAGAATTATAGAAAAGAATGGCTCGTATTAAAATAAGCATGTCTTAAAGTATTACGCCAAACAAATCAGACCCCTATGACGCATATAACTAGGACTAGACCAGACAAATCCCGAGTGTTATGAACAATAAATAATTATATGACGATGATTAGGATCATGATGCTTTTAATGATGATGGTGATCAAGATGATGATGATGCCGCAAGAAAATTTGCCTAGCAGCAAACGTAAACTTTACGTACGTTTTTGTATTAATACATTACATACTGGATCCTTACGCGCATAAATTCCTTGGGGAAAAAATATCATATAGGTAATCTGAATTTAGACGAGTTAGAGATATTATCGTTAGCCCAATACGTTCATGATTCTTTACAAATCGTATGACTGGATCAACGTAAAGAAAGCAAAAGTGAACCCATTCGTCGCAGTAACTTGATATTGCTCATTCGGTTGTTTTCTGGCTGTTTGGGTATAAGATTACAAGCAATTTATTTCAATATGGCAATTGAATTTACGAACGCATTCGAACTGTTTAAGGAGAGTATTTTATAGTGTACATTATTTCGTTTTGTCCGCGTGCCTTTATGTTGGATGCAGTGTATAATCTTAATATTTGTTCTGGTTCCATTCTGGTATATTCAAGGAACTGATTACTTTTATCTTCAATATTATTATTAAATTATATTGCTATTAAGATTTATGTGAGGAATAACAATTTAAGCAAGGGCAAATATAAGTTTTCAATTTTGCAACGCAGACACGGTAGTGTTCAGACATTTTCTTATTGGTCGTCCACGATGTCCGGATCGTTATCAACGGATAGCTTAACGACAGGTCAGTTTAATGCCGAGATTTATTGCTACGTTCAGCCGCAATGCAACAGAACTTCCCCGCGTGCTATGAGAAAAACATACGTCTGCGAACGATTTTAACTTTCGTCTGTAGTAACATTTTAAATCTATATAATAATAGACTATCATGCTACTTCTCATGTAAAGCGGTAGTTCTGCGTTATTAATAAAAATGCTCACTCTTAGAATCCTTCATAGTACATAACAATGAACCTACAAAGGTAAGTAGATTAAATATATTTATTATTCGATTATCGTCCATATTCATACATATATACGCGGCTTTTCTTAACCTTTTATGAGTGATGTGTTGAAAAACCTTCAACAAAATCTTCATTAGAATATTTCTTAGTATTTATTTTTAGCGCAAAACAAAACATTTTCTAATAAAGCTAAGAAAATATTTCCTTATGCCCGGCGGTACATCGGTACTGGCACAATTACGGACGCGAATGAAGATAGCAATCTCTCGATAGGTTAGTTTAATGCGCAGATTTATGGCCGCGCTACCACTCTTTAATCCATTCCCGAGGAAAAATCTACCAGCTCACTATCCTGATCTTTACCCGGATGAATCGACTACGTATTAACAATAATAAAACTTAAAAAAAAAACGATTATTTTTATATCAGTTAAAAATTTACTTTTTGTAATGTACAAAAGTTAACTAGCCCAAAAATATTTATTTATTACACGTTTTATTGCTCATTAGTTTAGGATTACTTTAAAGTCAAAGTCAAAAATCATTTATTTATATAGGATTTGTAATCACATATAAACGTCTTCACAGATAACTTTACGTTAGTTCGTACCGCGCCCACAACTGAGAACTAACAAGAAATTTGAGTTTATTTGTGATTGCTTAACAATTAAAATTTAAGCCATCAAACTACATCAACTCATTTCCAAACGTTTATGTCTTGCATGTCATCTGCAATCGAGTAATAGGCTTTTTTACGTAATCAAATGTTACATACATACATAAAAAAAGTTTACCTACATAATTCTTTTTTTTAATATTTTTAGTACAGATAATAATATATAAAAGATACATTTTTGCAGAATTTTAGTTAGGTAATACTTAGAAAGAGTCGACATCCATATACGAGTAGGTACGTACATAATAATGGACTACAACTGCCTAAATACCAACGACCACGTATTAAACGCTGCATATTTTCCATGTGCAAAAAGATCCAAAGCAGCGGTTGTTTAAAACACTACGTCTTTTAATTACGACCGTACAATCTTAAAAGCTTGATAATAGGCAGAATGCTTTTTAGGCCACAAAAAGCCGTAATAAGAACTATAAAGCGCGGGAGGAAATTGTTTGCTCGTCTAGTTACGTGTAATTAACATGTAGGGGCTTATCCGCCACTATCGGATTCAGAGGCTTATACTTATTAGAGCGTACTCTCTCTGGCCGACCGTTAATTACAGTGGGATTTGAAAATATTTTAGTCTATTCTGTGTACGTTGTTCTTTATGTGTTTTCCATCGGCTGCCTTCTCTGTGTTTAGTTTTTACTGGCTTTGCAGAGGCAATTTGAAAAATGAAAACCTAGATTAAAAGCCGTCGAAAGCGGGTATGGGTATGAATATTATAAAATCTGTAAGGATATTTGGCACTCGGTGGTCACTGCCTACCGTTTAAGGGAGATGACGTAACGATAAAATAATGATGTCAGGATGTAATAAATGTTTCAAAGCTATATATTTTTGCGTTTAAATAAATTGATACAATCACAAATATGATAACAGCGACATCTGTCTTACAGGTATTTTAGACTTGTTTCGTCGTTTGTCTAACATTATGTGAACGTTCTAGTCCACTATGTAGAGGGCTTTAAACTTGTAACGTGAAAATTTTAAATGCTTGTAATAAATAATTTCGCGTGTTAAATATAAAAATGTACAAATAATTTAGTATACAACGAAAACAAAAAATGTCTCAAGTCCAATAGTCCAAAGAATGCCTTTATATTATAAATACTCATTTTCAAATTCTGTTTTAGTTCATTCAGTTTGTAATTCATTAGACAGAATTTAATTTCTGATAAGTTGGGATTTTTTTGTTAAATACTTTGGCTTATTTTTCTTTTGTTACCCCGCCACGATAATACGCACTGAACATTAAACAGCAGTAAAGTAGACTACTCATAGGGCTTTTGTACGATCGGTCTAGAACCCTTAACTTTTGGAGTATAATCAAACTATGCCGCGTTCCGGTTTGGAGGGTAAGAGCAAGTATAATTACCAGTACAAGAGTACTTCTGATTCAATCCTTGGGGCACATACTGGCCACTTACAATATTTTCACTTTGCTATTTTCTATCTGCCTCTTTTATAACACACATTCACGAACGTGCCAATTATTTTTGATAGCTATCATTAGTTTGCATTTGTATTGTTTTTAGATTAGAGATTTGCAAACGCAGAGAGTTTTATTGAAAAAATATGTATTTCTCATGTCCTACCTACCGCAGGATATTAATAAATCATATTTATTTAATGAAATCCCATGTAATGAAATATGTACGTAGGCATAAATTGCATTAAATTTATTTTTCAATTAACAACAGGTGATTAATGATTTTGATAATTGTTGAATATATAGTCAGATATAGATATTTAGATTGTAAGTACAACGTTTAGCAGTGGAAAGTTCATAAAGCATGGCAATGGTAATAAATAAACTGAATACACACTATTACA
This sequence comes from Mysoria ambigua, assembly GCA_018245875.1. NCBI lineage: Eukaryota > Metazoa > Arthropoda > Insecta > Lepidoptera > Hesperiidae > Mysoria > Mysoria ambigua. The sequence goes on from DWEI01004644.1 coordinate 10,800, forward strand.
CCTGTAATCCCTGAAGAGGTGGGTAGCCGAGTGTGATATACTCTCACGTTCCTAAGTTTAAAAAATCCAATTGTGCCCGACTCGGGATTTGAACCCGGGATCAATCAATAGTGGCGATTGCAACTTACAAATAAGACGGGTAATGGTATTTTTGCTCTTCATAATATTATTCACTGTATGTCTTTAATGCATGAAGATTAGAATTTTGACCACGATTAGCCGGTGTATCAGATCAGGACCGCATCCCTTCTTATTTAGATTATGATCACCAAAAAAGTAGTACCGCAGCATTTCCATTATCACAAATTTTTCGTTGTGAGAAAGGACTTAAACATTTAAAGCACATCAAAACATCGTTTCTATATAAATGAAAAAAAAAATCGCAGAAGAATCGAACTGCAATTTGTCTCGAGCGATCCAGTGTTTACGTGAGCATAAACTTTACAAATCGCACACAAAAACCGAGCCCATGTTGTAACGGCATGCGTTTGATGGCTTAATAAGAAGCTATATACGTATACAAGAAGATTACTGTGGCGAATACATCCTTAGGTACTTGCTCATCCGCCAAAGAGTACCGAGTTTAGGAGAAAATGGCACATGCAATCCGAAAAGGTGTTTTGTCTTCATATTCTACCATGGAATAGGCGATGAGCCTATTCAGATGCATCAGACACAAATCCAGGCTAATGGTTATCTGTTT
>DWEI01004645.1:0-11500 GCA_018245875.1 Mysoria ambigua
ACTCCCACGTTTCACCGGTTACGTTTACGTCCCACTATGTAATAGGTGGTGAGCCTATTGCCATGCATCGGGCTCATATGCACACTCCGAAACACTACCAGAAAGTCTATATTAGAAGATTTTGTAGTGTTCGGCAGTAGCACTAGCAATCAACACGACCAACGAGGCAGTTATTACAGAAAAAACCGGATCCCGTTTCTTATTTTGATATATTCATTTTATTATTTCATAATTACTATTCGATAATTTTTATTTTGCACTTATTATAATACGTTTTTTTTGTCCTCGTCATAAGGTCGACGTCATAAGAAAGTAGTTTCCATAGGGAAAATGAAGTTCCGCTTTTTTTTTTGTTTCAGCGCCATCAACGACGGCCAGAACGCGCACTACGACGAGTCGTGCTCGTCCACGCTGGCGAGCACGTTCAGCAACGGCGCCCGAGACCCCAGCACCGGGGTCGCGACCACCGATCTGTATGGAAAGTGCACGGCCACGCACTCGGGCACCTCGGCCGCGGCGCCGGAGGCGGCGGGCGTGTTCGCGCTGGCTCTCCATGCGAAGTGAGTCTCACTATGTTTTACTGTGCGTACCTACATAACTCGAGGAAATCAACTAGGCACCGCGCTATGATGACGTAATAGTGAAGTATAAAGTAAACAAATGCAATTCTTTAATCTTATAATATTAGTTTTATTTTACTATGAAAACATTACAAACGCTTAACAATACTAAGTTATATCAATAATAAGTTACTGGCGGTATGCATTGGTAGCAGAAATCGGTAAGCGAGAGGAAAACATATTTCTGTAAAGTGAGTATTTGATTTCCAGGTTTTGTTTTCATACTGCAGGGTTATTTTCGTCGTCATCATCATCGTCATTATCACCAGCCTGGATCAGTCACTATGAGCCCATAATTAATTTGATCAATTAACTGTCCAATATTTTTTGATGGTGTACCGAAAAGACATTTTTTTAATTGAAATAATATGAAAACTTTATTATCTGCTATCATATTAAAGTTGAATACGCGTTGCACAAAACGCAAATATTTTAAAGCTTAGACACACCTCCGTGTTAAAAATATATTACGCATGGCCAAGTTCAAATATAAATATGGAGGCGAAAGTAAATAAAGTCCTGTGTCAACCGACTGTTTTTGTTTAACTATGTTTGCATACTGTTGAGCGGTTTTATACTAAATTCGTGATTCAAACGTGGAATTTAAAAAGTTTACGCATATACTAACTTAGTTTATTTATTTATTCTTTATTCCAATTCATTGTTGGGTGATACAAAATGCCTAGTAGCATACTTCACCAGTCAGCATATGGAGAATAGTGAAAAATATAAAAACGATGTGGTAGTTACAATAGACCGTGTATAAATAGTAAGGTCTAACAATCGGGACAATGATTGAAATAAATATTGCAATACTGTACCATAACACAAGCTCAGCAAAAAGGAAACGACAAACTTGGATAACCTTTAATTTTGGAATCGTGTAAAAATTATACATGATGCATTTAATGGTTTCAATGTGTACAGCAGATTAAAGAGCGCGATCATTTTAAGCCGCGGCGGCATTCGGCGCCGCGTCTCGTAGTTGCGGAAGGTTTTAAAGTTATATTTTAACTTGAATTATTAAATTCACGTCACAGTTACTGTCCATACGTTTGCATTACAGGATTATTTAATTTCACTGATCGACCTTTAGAGAATATTTTTTAAAAATATCCAATGTCGATGTTTATTTTTAGTATTTGGATACTTATAAATAAAGCACAAATTAATGTACTCATAACCGATATTAATTCGACCGTATTCTCTCACTTAAACCTCTTGAGTATTTATATATTTCGTTTTGGTGAGATTTTGCTACCAATAGTCTCTGAGATATTCGAACAATATGACATGTCTGTTGTTGTAAATTTTTTATCTGCTCATGAAAATATCACCGGTAAGTAGCGGCTGTCCTGAAAACTTTATAGAACAGATGAAAATATGCAATATCGATTTATAATACTGTATAACTAACTATACTTCTATAAAATATGCAGTTTTCCAAATCACAAATGCCCATCTAATTTATACATATAATTTATATATATAATGTTATTGTATAACTTTCCTTAAAATTCTGAAATACTTAACTTTATGTAACTTTGTTCTAATATGTTATTAAGTTTGTTTGCAGCACAAATATTATACAACGTCCATATTCATAGCCAAAATGAAAATTAATTTCGTTTCAGTCCAAACTTGACCTGGCGCGACATTCAACATCTGACCGTATTAACATCAAAAAGAAATTCCCTGTACGACGCTAAGGTGAGTCATTCGTGGAAGTAGTTCGGCATCTTTATTATAGCACTTACGACCTTACTGACATTATAGTCGCACGACCAAGCAGTGAATTATTAATTTTATATCTCAAGTAAGCTTTTGAGGATTTAAATATTATTTCCCGAGGCACTTTTAGGATATATTTAGCGCTGCAGCTGAAGAAATTTATATACACAACTTTTATGAGGGCAGATATCAATAGCTGGTGCTTTGAAGGCTTTCTATGTTACAATCTATTTCTTCCTGGTGCGCTCATATTGAAACAGTGAAATCATAAAATGATCGGTAAAAGAATAATCAAATATATCTGTAAGACCATATGTAAGACCATATATAAAACCATATGTAAGACCCTAATGTAAGAAAATGTGTAAGACCATATAGGTAAAATCTTATATTCAAATTTTGCCTGGCAACGCTTTGGTGACACCTCTGGTGTTGCAAATGTCCATTGGCGACGGTGACTCCTTACCATCAGGTGGCCCGTTTGCCTGTCAGCTTTTGGTATTTAAAAAATCATTTACTGTGACAGCATACAATTACTCGATTTGTTCGCGTCCGCTCAGGGCCGTTTCCACTGGACGATGAACGGCGTGGGCCTGGAGTTCAACCACTTGTTCGGGTTCGGGGTGCTGGACGCGGGCGCCATGACCGCGCTGGCCGCCAGCTGGCGCTCCGTGCCGCCGCGCTACCACTGCGAGGCCGGCTCCGTCGCCTCGCACACGTGAGCGCCGCTTTTTGTCGTAGCCCGCCGGAATTAGCTGGCGGCCTTCCTATGACGTCACAGTTGCGTAGCTACGACACAGCGCGGTAGGTGACAGTCGGTGGTGACGGAGACTACAATTGACTGATGATGATAATCTTATATTAGTTGTATGCAGAAAGAAAAGACTTGTACAGACTAAGAGATGTATACACAATTTGTTATAACTAATGCCTATGATATACATACTAATCTCAAGAAAAGCTCCTATTAAAGATAATATTATAATTATTTTGAATTAAACTCACCGTCGTTGAACGTCATAGTACGTATAATCAAGAATATTTGATCTTGAACTTATTATATAAATAATTGTAAATATTTCACATTATTAATTTCGTCAGTCGTCCTAAGATATAAATATAAAACTGCCGGCTGCTCTATCCCGCGTCTTGTTTCAGCGAAATCCCGTCAGATGGCAGCATCACGCTGCAGATCGAGACGGCGGCGTGCGCGGGCACGCCCAGCGAGGTGCGCTACCTGGAGCACGTCCAGGCCGTCGTCAGCGCCAACTCCACCCGCAGGGGCGACCTGGAGCTGTTCCTCACCAGCCCCATGGGCACCAGGTCGGTTGATCGGCGAAGTACTGCATTGCTGATGTCGTGATTCTATTCCTCAATACATTGTTGAACTAATTCGTTTTGGCTGTAACCTGATGGATTGGTCTATCAAGATAATACTAAGACATTTTCTCCAGAAAAAATCTAGTTAACATCGCATATCTTGGAACTACAAAGTTATAATCGGCTTCTATAAATTCGATTCGCTTTTGGAAAAAATTAAAACCACCGTAAAACCTGTAATTGCCCATGGAAACTTAAAACGGAAGACGGAAGTAGAATGACTGATACAAAGAGAGATTTTGTTAAATTTGTCTCAAATGTTAGGAACATATTACTAAGCGATAGGCCCTATTGCACTATTTCATGGCTAGTTCGATATTTACTTCAAGTTAATTTAAAGATAGTAAGATATTGACTTCCACTTGGTTACCAACGGGTTGGGGTTCACTTTTATTTGGTTTAAAGTTGGCATGATATTAATCTCCATTTGGTTCGGACACGCTTTGGTATTCACTTCCGTCTCTGCTATGCAGTGTGCGGAACATGCCAAGACGCGAAAGCACGACTTCAGAAGTAGACTCTGATCATAATAATAGTTTCCGCTATATTTCTTAGCTGACAGTGATCAGTGCTTCCAATTGCCAATTAGCCTCGGCTAAGCCAGGCTATCCCGACCTTAATAAGTGCGTTAATCATTTGCTTCAGCCCACCCCACGTTCCTACTTCTAATATAAATTGGCAGCAACTACATCGGATACAGAAATTAGTACCGGTATTACATTGGTAGTATAGAAATTACTATTAGTAATGTTCCTTTAATACAAGCATGTTGTTTGCGTAGACACGTTCCCACAACGCTAAGAGGGTTGATTATTGTTATTGCAGATCCATGATTTTGAGCAGACGAGCCAACGACGACGACAGCCGCGACGGATTCACGAAATGGCCATTCATGACCACGCACACTTGGGGCGAGTACCCGAAGGGAACTTGGACCTTAGAGGTAAACGAATAAAGGCGAAATTTAAATAGCATACAATTTATTTATATTTTTTACTGCTATCTAACTTCAAATAAAGAGTACACTTCAAGAAAACTTTAATAGTAGGTAAATATGTTTTGTGTTGAATAAATTAATTCTGTCAAAAAGCTTAAACAGAGCTCCTTATAGCCGACTACTGTTCGGGTGTAGCGAATGTTCAGTGTGTACAAGTGTATTGTACGCGAGGCGCGCGCAGGCGCGGTTCAACGGCGGCGCGGGCCCGAGCGCGGCGGCGGGCTGGCTGCGCGGCTGGGCGCTGGTGCTGCACGGCTCGCGCGCGCCGCCCTACGCGCAGCTGCGGCCGCGCGACCCGCGCTCCAAGCTCGCCGTCGTCAAGAAGGCGCACGAGGCCGGCGCGCGCGACCAGTAGCGCCCGCGGCCGGGGGGCGGCCCCGTGACCTCTTTCTCGTACTCATGTCTTGGTTCGTTCACCGGAATATTTGTCGTCACAATGTTTACGACTCGATGTGTCAGGAAGCATTGTTTTTCTATATAAAGTTATTTATCATATATAAGTTCATTCTATCATGTTGTGTTGATAAAAACTTCAATAGGAAGAATATTGTATGCCGTGATTTTCCAGTACTTTTACCTGAGTAAAGTTTTATATTTTAAACGTATAATTGTATTATCTTAGTATTCGATGCATCATAGCTCTTCTAGCGACATAATAAATTCATTTCTACATATAAGTAAATATAATAATAGGAATTTCATTTTCTACAAACGACACTAAATCGCAAAGAGCTCACTCGATGTAAAGTGGTCACGACGTGTCATAACTTCTCACATCTAACAAATAACTATGCACATCTAAAATATAACTTTCAAGTTGAATGGATGCGCCTGTCAAACACTATGTACAGATCTGTTGGAAAACATAAGGCAATTGGTAGATTATTTCTCTGCAAACCTATTTTATGAGTAACGGGACATTAATCGTGTATAAATTACACAAAATAGTTATTTCATATTGTTGAATTGAGCTTTATACTATGTTTATATTTTTCTATAAATTTTCATATACCCTAAAGGCGTTTGATGGCTCAGCGTACGATAACAAAATGAAACATGTTCTTCAATCAGTTCATAGCAATGATAACTTAAACGTGTGAAATTCCTTACATTTTACACCTGGCATGGATCCTTCCGTTTCTTGATCGTAAAATGGCAGATATTCCGTAATTTTACAATGATAGTCCTTCAAGAATTATGGTTATTAGTGTCGAATCACTTTTTTAAATATTTTTACTTATCACATGCATACGATTTTCCTCAATAGATTGAGAATTTAATTTTATTATTTAAAGTAATTAATTCTCCGAGTACCTATTTAGAATTCTCATTTATTTAAAATCGATTGCATAAATTTGGTATCTCGCGATTTGAATGTTTCTATTTATTTATCAAAAAGTTTGCTTTACTCGAGCGGTTAAAAAATGTTTCTTTATTTTTATAAAAAGCGTACACGATATTTGTATTATCTTTTTTTCAAATCCAGCTCAAAAAGAGATAAACCGAACATTGTGTATGACTGTTATATTTACTTTATATAATTCCAATGTAATTTACATTGAAAGCAGACATATTCATTACATTACAGTAAACATATTACAGTAAATATATTCATTAAAAAAAATAACTTTCTGAATTCGTATGGTCATTATATAACATTATATAACTATGAATGTTTAAAATAAGTTTTTAATGCAAATAACAAATATATTATGTAATTCACAAACAAAACAAAAAATAATAGTAAGCTATATTAATTACTATAAAAAACGTGAAATATATTAAAAAAACTTGTAAGAAAAACACTTTTAACATTATCACGTAAATATATTATATATTTTTTATTGGTTTTCTTTAATTTTTGTGACAATTCAAATTCTTTAAATATTTATACGCGTTGTAAACGATAATTTGAGAAAAGAAAAATTTAAAAAAATTAAAAAAAATAATGAACCGTATTTTAAATGCCATTTCTATATTTTGGGTTTAACATAATTGTTTATTTATTCATTTATGCTTTATTTCCGTTGACAAATGGCGGCCATATTGTGTCAGTCAACCCGGGTAGCGATAAATCTTGTTTTATAGAAACTGGCCATTAAAATTGAAATATTTCTTGTAATTATAGACACCTTTAAGAAACAGAAAAATTGCATATGGTTTTATCAGGCAACATATCAAAAATTGAATTTGCAGAAATTAGTCATATTTCATGAATTTAATAATATATATTTTATAAGAATATGATGTTAAATGAACAAGATTTCATATATAAGCGTTATATTAAAAATTCCATCATTATTTATTCCATCGTAATATTAAAAATTATATCGATTTTGTGACATGTATTGTTGAATATGAAAAATTATATAAACATTAAAAATAATTTTAATGATCATATATGTTGCCTATGGTGAACGCTAGAACAGAAAGTGCAAATGTGAATTTATTTTTCTTTTATTTATGTCAAATGAACTTATTTGACCCAGCTAAATATAGTTCATTTGTACAATGAATTTTCTTGGTGCATATGTCATTAAGTGAGATATGTATGTAGGTATCTTGAAAATATATTCGGATTAGAGAGATATAAAAAATACCAAAGAATTTTTATTTTTATTTTGAGACCCAGCGGTTCCAAGTAACCGACAAAACTATTTTCTAAAGAACAAGAAATATTCAAAAACCCATATTAATTTTGTTACAAGGTGTTTTTCTATTTAATCATTTATTGGTTTATGAAGCTTAGTTTGAATAAACACGAATGAATCGATTGAACGGGCGCTGGTTTAATGAAAATAACTTTGTAATTTGGAAAATAATGAAACATAGAAAATGGCACTGTTTTTCCGTAAATTTCGTGTTAATTCGAACCGACCTTCGATATTCTAATTTTTAGGCCCTTCGTCATCAAAAGGGCTCATTACAGAATAGGTTACTCGTAGTTCATAAGAGCATAAATTCATATAAATGAGAAATCTATAAATGTATTACTATTATAGAAAATATAATGTGATTTGGTGTTGTATTCGAATTAAACGACGTTTTTATAATTTGGAATCCTTTCCCTTTTGAAATTTTCAATTTAAACATCGTGAGATACATAATTACGTCTATAGTGCCTGAAAAGCTAGAGAGGAGTGTAGTGTATTTCCACGCTCTATCACTTAAGATTCCGTGGAGCAAGAGCGAGCCTGTTACACATACATCGGGCAAAAATCCAGACCCCGAGCCACTAGTATTGATAACTAGAAATTCTAGTTAGAAATATCAAATACCCAATCGGGATCAAACCGAAACCCTCTCGATCGTCAGTCGTCCTTCCAACCATTGAACCAACGAGACAGTCAGACAATGTTTAATGGCAGTATGACGCGAAACATGATGTAACATAGTTTCATTCGGGTCGAAACAAATGTTCTTTCAACGGGAATGATTTTTTCTTATTTCAAAAACAATTTTTCTTATTTTATCCAGTAGTGATGCCTATTTTATTAATCTAAAATAGACTCCGATATATTCGAATTAAAAATATATAGAAACTAGTATTTTAGAAATAAAAATGAGCCTTTTAAAAAAAAAACTTTTATTTCACATAAGAGTATAACAGAGTGGCAGTTCATTTTACGGTAGACTTAAGTCAGAAGTATTGACCATAGACTACTTAACCACCGAGGTGGTATGGAAATAAATTCTAATATTATCTATATTTAAATTCACTATCACACCCAAGTATAATTCTAGTCGTTTTTTATACATAATACATTGCTATTTGGAATTGGAAATTAGTACCCGTTAGGTAATTAGCAGTGAAGTTATAATTATATCTAATTTAATGACATTTTTAGTTACGTAATCATATGAAGGGATCAAACATCATTCTCAAAAGACACGTAACTTAGGGTTTATTTTCATATATCTCAAATGTCGGAATTCAGATAGAATAATCAATCGTATCAAGTAATATTATACAAAATCTTATAACTATGATTTGAACAGTATTTACAAAATGGTACCACAGGTAGCCTGATTCAGTTCACAGTTCAAATGATTTTTTAAGGAAAATTTTTTAACTCGAAAAATTAGCAGAGTGAAGAAAAAATACAAATTCATTTTAAATAATCCAATAAGATTTATTTAACAATAGATAAATAAAATATTCCACTTGAAGTTTATTAAAACAAATTTTGAAAACATATCTTTGATATGTTTTCAAAATTTGTTTTAATAAATTACGATCAATTTAGGTTTTTTACATGGTATAAAAAATCTTTTCTCGAAATTTATAAAAGAATAAATTGTTTCTAGTATGTTTTAATAATAATAATTTATCATATAAACAATTTTTAAGAAAGGCCTACGGAAAGCTTGTTTTATGGTAACCAGAAAGCTGATGAATTACGTATATAAATTTAAAAATATACATTACATAATTACTTTATATCCAGACACAGCACATGCCGCCCGTGACACAAATATATGTATCGAGTTGAAATCGAACCTACAACCCAGCTCAGCCGCCACCAGCTACACTAACCAATGGACCAGTTAAAAACAATACTTCAGTGTGTTTCACATAATATATCTACTTGGCCCAACATAATGTATTTTATATTCAACTTTAAAGTTTTTTACAGTGCAGGCAGAGAGCTTTGACAACCAAATATATATATCCTTACAAATGTGACGGAGTTTTCTTACATCCATCAATCGGTTGATAAACACGCCATTGTTGGAATTTTAACACTAAATATACGACTTTCACTTATTCACCATACAATTTACGAACTCACGAAAGCAATTTACAGAGGCACCTTAATCGAACGTATGCATGGTAAGTAACAGCGTCGTGAAAATTGAAGAAAAGAAAATCATCGCTTTTTTTTCTATCGGTACACATTTTCGCTACAAATAATAATTAAGTACATTATTAATATATAAATAAATTACTAATTTTTACACTCGCACTACCACAAACACCTCGTAAGTTATATGCACGTCTATGTCCCAGTCTGTGGCCGCTAAGGCTGCGCGCGCACGGGGCGCTAAAGGGCCGCGCGGGCGCGCGCTTCGTGCGCCGCCGTCCCGTTGAGCCCATTGCAGGGCTCACGGGAGCTTAACTGTCAGAGGTCTGGAAACGAACGCAGGCTAGTGTCAGTCGAAGAAACGTTACTTTATGTCCAAGTCATCGTCATTAACAAACACAGGTTTAAAATTCTCGTAGATTTTATGATGATGATACCGATTGGGAAAATTGATTGCAATGAAATTATTGTAATAAAATTAATATTTTAAGAAAATATAAGAATAAAATATAAGAATACTAACCCATAGTTTCCTGCTGTAACTCAAGCTTGTATGCAGGGTTGTCATAGGGTGGCAGCGAGGAGTCCCGCGGAGCGGTTGGCACAGCTGAAATAATGTATGTAGTGTCTGATAAGTAACTATATAGTGTATTAAACATACATACATACATACATATCTTCACGCCGAGTCCCTTACGGGGTAGGCAGACAGCACGGAGTGCCAAATATCTCTATCCTTACAGACCTGCCGCGCCTCCTCCACATTCATAACTCTATAGATGAATGTATTAAACATAAATATGAAATTCTGGTACATATCCGCTCACGGTGATTTAATATCAAATTAGACATAGCACACATATAAACACATATATGTCCATATTCCTCGCAAAAGACTTATGACGACCTTCAGCTGTATAATGTATACTTGTAGCGAGTATAACACGCACGCGTGATGGGCACGGAGCGCGGGCGGTGGCGGCGCACCACCACCAGCAGCAGCAGCACCGCCGTGAGCGCGGCCAGCGCCGCCACCACGCCCACCACCACCAGCGCGCCGTAGTAGTCGCCGCGCGGCGCGCCGCGGCTGCCCGCCACCGACGACGCCTCGACCACGTCTGCAAAGTAACGGCAAATAAGAATTGTGACGGTCTCACTTTTTAAATTGTGCTAAGTTCCCGTTTGAAAACAATTTCAGCTGGTATTAAGCGAAATGTGGCGTACTGTCGATCGGCTCCGGTGAGTCCTGAGACTTGGTGTGTATCTCGAGCACGTTGCTGGTCTTGATTCTGCCGTTTGTCAGGAACAGTTCCAACCAGACGCGGCATCTGCAATAAGCACAGCGACGTTACTACACAATGTTGATGGTAAAATCTTATTATTCTATTGGAAACAAATACACCGTAAGTATATATGAAATACGTAACATATATCTGAGCACAATTAGTATCAAAACAAAATAAAAAATATTTTAATTTGAATCGTTTATTGCATACTGTCGAAAAACAAATTAAATTAAATTTTATAGAGAGACCATATAAACACACATTATAAAATACTAAATGCTGCGACCTCTGGCGGGTAACAGCGTGGGCGTTGCAAGAACCTGTGCTCCGATACCCACAAATGGAGGAGTGCTTCGTGCGATCGTAGCTGAACAGTCAATGTTAACCACAGTCCCTCAGCTACGACCCCGTAGCCCGGACATCGCGCCCGCATCAACATCCCGCCCTTTATAATAAAGGGCTGGAGATGTTGGAGTACTAACTCAACAAGACCTTTCCGCGCGCGCAGGTCTACCCCCGCGTTTCGCACAACGAGGTGCGAGGAGTGCAGTGCCGCGTGACAAGGACCAACTGTGTGTACGTCGTACATTACGTCGTACGTCGTACATTAGATTAACAGGTTCGCCCTCAACACCGGAGGGAGTGGAGGACTCCGTCCAGGCCTTCATGGCAACGGTTAAA
>DWEI01004646.1:0-11498 GCA_018245875.1 Mysoria ambigua
GTTTCTAAAATTATATTGATAATTTTTATTCAAATATGCTTCATTATATTGTAATTAATTTTTTATTACACAATTTCATTTAATATACTGCCATGGTATAATTTTCATGTTGTCCTAGCAACCAGGTTTTGAGCGCTCCTCACTCGCTTGGAACGTCTGTTATGTTATTATAATTTAAATCCATACATGTCCACTTCTTACCAGTTTTTCCAAATTACACGTAGATGTGGATCATAAAAATTGCTATCCGCGAGTTTCGCTGGCTCTGGTATGTATCATTCATTAATGATTTATCTCTGTGGGGCCACCACCAGGCGTACCTACTGCTTCGCTGTTGAGATGTTGACCTTCATTCAGTTTAAAAGTTGTTACGCTGTCGACTAGCAGGTCCTGTTTACAAATAAAATTTAATCAACGCAGTCCGCTACCAGCTACCCGTTGAACGTTTTATGCAGAATTCGATTTCGCATGCTTGTTAATTCTGTATAGGTCATTTTCGAGTTTATGCTTATTACTGAACGTATCATTGTCCGCGTTGATTGTATTCCTGTTGATTCTAAACTGTGAAAATGATGTAATAGGACGCTAAGCATCGAGTGTAAGTTTCGCTCGGTGTTGGCAGAGCTTGCCAAATACTCTATGACAAGGACCTTACATACACCTTGCGCAAACACAAGCACCACGTCCATGCCAAGAGCGTTTCACACAAGTGTGTGCACAGTATCAACATATATAGGATACGCTACGCGAACAACGTTATATACCTTATCGCTAAGCAATAAAGGTGGTAATAGCGTAACAGTATGGTATGTAATAGCATTTGTAACGATGTTTTTATGTATGCACATACCATCACGTATTCATGGTGTCGCGATGCCACCGTGCAACTATGTCTTAGACGTAGGACTCGAGATAACCTGGTGAATTTTTATATGCTACCTGCATATCAAGTGGTATCCATGTTGGAATCTCAGTTTATGCAACGCTCGATGCAATCGCTAACCAAATAGACGCTTAAGTATCCTTTTTGTGGAATTTGTGCAAAAGACGTCAAGATTCGTGCGGTCGTTTTATTATTCGTATATGTTTCGTTCCATTGTCACGAAGATATTGTAGTCAAGTGATTCAGGTGCCAATCTTCAATTTCAGTGGTATTGGCCTTGAAGTCCAGGCACTTGACTTACAATTGAAATTTTTATGTTTTAAATGTCAATGAAATACGTAAGTGATGTAATAAATAGACAAACCGTTGGATTAATCCTCGTTATGAAAGGACTGTTTCTAACATACGAAAGATGAATATGTATATGTTTATCGTGATCTGTCATCCAATTTTAATTTATTTAATTTATATTTTATAATATTCATCGCTCACTCATCTTTGAACTTAATTAATAATTTTTCGATATTCTATCGAGCACAATGTTTCATAACAGATATAATTGTACAGTGTATGGGATAATAGGCTCACCACCTATTTCATAGTGTGATGTAAACGTAACTGATAATATGTGGAAATGTTCTACATTCCTCTTTGTAGTTTACAGGTGTGATGTTACGTTTATAGACCATTAATGATGATGTTGCTCTCTGCCTACCTCGTAAGGAATTTAGCCTGAAGATATGTATCTATTGTAGACAACGTATCTTTTTCAAAAATCAGAACAGTTGAGGTCAAGCGTAGGTTGAATAGTGGAATTGTTTTATTTACCGTTCGATATCAGCTTTAAAAGTACAATCTTTACGTGTAGAGAACAATTCTGAATATGATACAACGACATCTAGCGGGAGAAAAAGAAAACACAATTGATAAAATTTTCGTACGATTTCACAAGCAATATACGAACATACGTACGTACGTGATAGTATAAAGTATTTATAAGGATACGGGCCTTTGCCCTGCATTGATGCAGTAATTGGTCATTACATCAGTTTTATTAAACAGGTCAGTTCTCGAGATGCGGTCATTACATTATGATAAAGAAACCAAATTATATCATTCGGACACATCATAATGATGTCATCTACAAACGAAATAGAATTAATGGAACATTTGCTTTCTATTGGTGTGTATTAATTATTTCGTGATGTCTTGCGCTGAACTAAGTGTCATTTTGGGTGTGTTGATTCACAGTTTTACTTTCATCAACGTAAAAATGCGTAGAAAAATCTTATTTATTAATATTTTGAAAAGTAAAATCTTTATTGGAAACTTTATTAACAAATCTAAATCTAGTATAATCTTAGGACAATTTTACAAACGTAATAATAATTAAAGAAGAACCGGTCACGACATTATCGCAACCTATTCATTTTATATCTAATTATGCGTGATATAAAAATTTTGGCATTTCCGTTCTATAATGTAGCATATGATACAGATATCGAGTGGGTATAGTACATGATACACCGGTCCTTCGCGGAAGAGATTCTCACTGATATCTATTCGTAGAATCAACTCGTTCCATCGCACCACAACCGCGTAAAACGTTAGGTAAAATTAGGATTCATTAAAGATATCTCGAGACTGTTTTATGAAATTCTTTCAGGTATTAGTAATCGTTCGGTACACGCTATGTTGTTTGCGAGCGAGGAGGCTCAGGTAATTCCTGTTGAACATATAATAACTTCAAATTAACCTCCGACAGTCCAATAAGACTATCGGAGGTTAATTTGAAATGGTGTTGTGAACAGTTTTGGGGCTTTTAGTTTTAAAACTACGGTCGTAAAAATACGCGGACGCCAGAATAACAAATAAATAAATAAATTTGATAATTTGTAATTAAATTGAATTCTAATAATATTTATTAGGTTAAAAACAAATTAGTTGCAAATTATTAGGATATTGGCGCGGGTTGACCGCGTATAATGAGTATTCGTAGGTAAATTTGTGATTAGGAATGGCTATTTGCATTTCATTATGCTTCTTGCTAATAAAATAATAAACAATTAATTGATGACTACTAAATGTGCATTATTATAATTAATATTATCGACACTGTATCTTATTATAAAGGAAATATATAAGTATGTAAAGTAACGTAAATAATAAAATACCATCACGTCTATAATCTCCGAAGAGGTAAGTAGAGGAATAAATGTAGTACACTAACACGATTTACCAGTAATGTTTATGTCCGACGACTACGGAATAGGTGTTGAGCCTATTGCCATGCAACTTGCACATTTCCATAATAAAAAAAATTTATAAATATGAATGCAAGAGCAACTGCAGATCAAGGGGTTTTCTGGGTACGATTCCCGGAGAGGACAAAATCTTATTAGGTGTTTCTGATCTGAAATTCTCACTAGTAATGCGTAGTTTAGATTTGTGTAATACGCTCAGCCCATGTTCCATCGTCGGAGTTGTAACTTGTAACACAACTGGTAAATCGCGGGCGTTTGCTACACGCCTCTGCCTCCCTCTATCGAGCAAGTACAGATATAGCGTGTTAATAATAATAACATCTCATCATCACCTCGATAATTCGTAGCAGCCGGGGTCAAAAATTTCTCGGAACGCAGCCAGCGCCATCTCGCGCGCGTTCTGCGAACTGGCGCGCGCGCGCACAGTATCGCATGGCACCGTGGCGTGTCGACTCCGCTATCCGGTTTCAGGGAGCGACCGTGTCATAAATATGTCATATAAAATATGCGCTATGTCTTTACATCTGCTACTTAATAATTAACGCTGAATACTCTATGATCATAAACGTTACGTTCCGTTTTGGTGGCGGTACATTGACGGTTCTTTTTACGGTTCTATGTTTGAATGATTCTATTCGATGAGACTACCTACAGGCGAATTTAAAATTGTTATTGGATATCATTGGTCAATATTAGAATGTGGAACAAATAGTAAAATATATTTAGTAATATAATAGATGTAGAAGTACTTTGATCTGAGCATGGCTTCATTATATCTTGTATTATCCTTTATTATTTGTACCTTGACTCTTATCGTCTCAACCCTTCTTATTCTGAGAGAAGAAACTTGTCCATAAGTGTAATAATAAAGAGATCGATTGATAATGATATTTGGTATATGTTGCTCTCTGCGTACCCTATCGGGGACGTGACGTGATTGTGCAGTAGTAATAATGTTGCAGTAATAATAATGGATATGTCGCGGATGCGAATAACGTAGGGTATATAAGAGTCGAGACGCTCACGTACAGTTCGTTCAATGAATGTTTGCGCGTTCTTTCGTCGCGAACACCTTTGTCTGATCTCGTCGGGCCGTCGCCGGGCCGGGCTCGTGTTACGCTTGCTTTCGAGTAATTCGACCGGCTTGATCGCTTGCAATGTTGTCGACATAATGATGTCATTGTTGTTGTAGCGCCAACGGTCGAGCCTATATTTATTTTTGATTCCGTCGCGCGTGCTGGACGCCTGGTGGGTCAGGCGTTTCCGCTTGTTGGTCTGCTCGACGGCCAGTTTTGAGTGTCACCGCGTGAAACTTTGCAGATTGGTGTCGTAATGTTGTCAATGACACTGACAATGTTAAGTATAAGGATCAGAGATTCGTGTTCAATAGTGGGACTTTACAAGTAGTTTATTATGTTAAGTAGCATTTATGATTGGATTAAGTAAAGGATAGTTTATAAAAAATTTGGCATTCTTTGTCAAATGTCGTAATAATAGTTTCAGAGATAATTTATTTGTTAAGATAACGAGAGTATTGTGAAAATCTTATTCAAACCTTCGCATTCAATAGGACAGTTTATCTTTCGGATATATCACTCTGGATTTTCGCTATTATCCACACGCACCGATACTGCACTGTGGATCGGAATTCTCCGCCCTTCTGCGTGCAACGCGATCGTTTAAACTGAGGTCTGAAGAAAGTACGCCATCGAGTGTCCTAAGTCGATTGTATCTATTAACATACAGGCCATGTACAACGCAGTAGGTAACATGTGTTGACTGTAATTATTTTGTGCTAGCTTTTTGTTCACCTTTATCGGATTTGCTACTCAGTATGTACTTGATATTTATTTTATTAAATGTCGCTTAAATGACATTAAAAGTTGTTAATGAATGTAATAAATGTATTACCTATTGGACTGTCGGTTTGTCAATACGGTATTTTTAATACCGAATATATATATCTCTTATGGTATTAAATCTCGATTACTAAAAGATTCATTATGCAATTCTTTCCTTACATATAAGATGACTTCCTGTGGCCGTTTTATAACTCGTAGCCACTTTTGTAGGAATTATAATGAGTTTGAGTGACTGCCTAGTTAGTCGTGTTGTTTGCAATTGTGACTGCCGATCTGGAGGTCCCGGATTCGATTACAAAATTTTCTAATTTAAATTTTCTAGTAGTAAATCGGAGTCTAGATATGTGTCCGATACATGGCAATAGACTCACCACCTATTTCATAGCTGGGCATAAACGTAACCGGTGAAACGTGGGAGTGTTTAGCATTCCTCTACCTACCTCTTCGGGGATTACAGGACTACTTACGTATCATATGTATTTAACCATGATTTATCTATTCTCCTCATTACATTATTTCGTATGTAATGTATATTCCTTATTACATTATTTTCATTTGTTTTATCAAAGTTACCATAGTATTTTTTTATAATTTTATTATTCTAGGGTTCGCTGGTGGAGAATGTCCCTGGGTATCAAGTCCGCCCTTTGTATTGCCCATTAATGGTGTACAATGATGAATAAAAATAACACACGTATTTAAGCGAGTTCTAAGCAAGGAATCTTGTGTTTAAGTTCACCGTGGTGTGACTTAGTACAGATTCAGCTTGCACATGCAGTTATTCAAATGTTCGTCGCAACAATTCCTAATACATATTTAATTGCACACACCTTGAATGTTTCGTAGTCTTGTTTGAAACTAAAATGTCATACTGCCTGGAGGTTTTACAGGATTTTGACTCTTGTGTGTTGTGATTTTATGGTGTATATGTCTGTAAAGCGATTCGTTAATTTGGATTTCTTGGAAGTATTATAAATTCAATTTTCTTGTGAGCGTAATAAATCGGTCAAGTGTGAGCTACATTTTCGCATTATGGAAACAAATGTGCGTAGTTAGTTACCAAATTGCTATAAAATATGTTTAGAATTTAGTTCCAGTTGCAATTTTGCTATTAATATATACCATGATTGGTTAGGATTAATAAACTTTAGTAAAATTCATTTATAGTACCAGAGCAGATCGATAGATGTCGCTTTCGTGGATTTCGCTATGAAATTAAAGATTACGTACAATCCTTAATTTCATAATATATTATTTCTATCGTTCTAATGTTGGAACATGGGTCTCCTCGAAGAATGGGAGGGTAAAGGCCATAGTCTACCACGCTAGCTGAGTAAGGGTCGGTAGACTTCACAGACCTTAGACAACAATTTTTTTTTAAACTCCAAGGTGTGCAGGTTTCCTCACGATGTTTCACTTCATCGTTATAGCGAGTGATACTTAAACTTAAAACGGACATTTTTAAGAGCGCACACTGGGGTGCATGAAAAGAGCCTCCGCGAGCGGCGACTGTGTCTAATCACGTGCGAACACACACTGCCCGGCGCACCCCGGACATTGCGACTAATCCATTCACCACGATGGCTGATGGATGAAGAGGAGCACATACTGGCGCGCAGCCGGAATGAGTAGAACACGGTCTCTCAGGGTGAGAGGGGGAATATCAAACTACTACTGATTTATACATATGTACAAAATTATACTCATTTGATATTTTATCTGATATAAGAATATTATGAGAGAGAACATGAGGTTTCAATGTACGTCCGTCCTAACCCTAAAAAGGGGTGTAATCAATAATATGGTCCGGAGGTTTGTAATTGAGGGTACCTGACCCGGGACCTTCCCGGAATGAAGGTCGCGATTAGGGTCGTCACATTTGTACCATATATTGTACCAGTATTAATTTTTGTTTGGCCAAAATATTGAAAAAAGCCTTTAGAGCATTTGAATGTTCGTGACAATTGCCACAAGTTAAATATTTGCAGTATTCAAGATATCCATGAATGCATTGTGCAGTTGTTTTTTGTTTAATCAAAAAACTACGGTGAATGCATCATCAATACATAGTAAATTGTCATCATCTCTTTAACGTACTTACATCACCAGAGCTATCGCCGCCGATCTGTGTCGAAATTATTTCAAAAATTTATCTAAAATATGAAATATTGGCAACGAAAGCAATATGTTTTAATTCAACAGCAACCCTACTTCCACTTATCCGCGGGCAGCGGGCACAGATGAGCGGGCGTGGCGGCTCCCAGGTTTTTTGTGCTGATAACCATTGACCAGGTCGAAATAAAAAATGATGCGTGATTTGGACTTCCAACGGTTCGCTTTAAATGGTTTTAGATTGGGGTCTAAACATAGCCTCGATTCACGAGACCCTCGAAATGGGAATCATACGCACTTCAAAACTCGCATCGTATATGTACATTTTTATAAAATGTCATGGGAAGTAAAGAATTATACGCTGTCAATTGCTCTAGGCAACTGCATTGTAAGAGCAGCTATGAGAAAAAAATGGTAACACTATCAGTATAGAACATCATGTTGTCCGTCCCCAAAAGCTTTGTCATTGATTCCCTTTTACTTCAGAAGCTCATCCTGGAACTTGCATATAATTCAACATCATCCCTGTATTTATCCTAAGCCAGGACCTCTCACCAGACACAAAAAGTAACCGATAAATAAAATATGACTTGCATATATGGTAAAAACTAACACCTCAACTGTTAAAAACTGCACATTTGTAGGTCGGTTTATTTCACAAAGAGAACTACCATACATTCCAACCTTTAACGGATATCTAGATCCATTATTCAAATGTCTGTCCAAACGGGTACCGAACCCGGGACGCAGCACGACAGCGCGGCGTAATGACTGACGTGTCAAATGGGACGCCAATCAGCGTAATAAAAGCGATAACGCACGCAAGGACGCTAGTTAATTTGAAGTTGTTAAAAAAATGCCCTAAGTGCAAAAGCTTGTTGTTGATTACCTAGCGAGAAGTATTGAGAATGGAACAAAAACAAACGAACAGTTTTATGGCACGATATAATTGTCCTTTAGTTCATCATCTTTGATTCTTTATCGATGCATTTCAGATAGAAAACGCTTTTGGAATGACAAGAGCTAAAGCCAATGTCTTTTACGCTAGTCAAATGCAGGTTGGCAGAATAACTATAATTATGAGAGTAGAATTGTCATTTCTTTGTGAAGTCTCCCGAGCCGCACTTGGTCAATGTGGCAGCTTTGACCATAATCCATCCAATTCTAAGACGCGACATGTGTCCTACAAATAACGTCCAAACGGTTGTGTTCATGATAATAATTTTCTCATATCTAACATAAATACAAAATGTATACGTCCGTTATAATGGTACGACGACTGCAATTGTACTTGAAATCGATACAGTATTCGCTATAACTTGTACGTGTAGCAGCTCCATCTCATATTACGTACATAGATTATGTTGAGCATTACGAATGATCTTCATAATGTACACATAATTATAATGTACGTGTATGTATATATTATATAAACTTTCGAATTCAATTCTTTTTTACGGCGATGCTAATGTAAATTATTTCATACACTAGTGACCTTTAAGCGATTAACTATATTCTCGTGCGCGCTATGCGAATAAAAGACGGGTTCTTCGACTGCGTATATGTTCTGCTTTATTTAATTTCTGACTTACTTATAAAAATGTGGTTCGTTGTGAGACAGACATCTGTCGTTTATTTTTGTTTGTCTGTGACAGCTGTCAAAAGTGAGTCGCTTCAAGAAACAGGCTTGGTCGATTTAAGTGCATGTAGAAGCGAAAGATAATTATTTAAGTATTATTAATAATCCAATGCATGCGTTTCAGAATCCTGTAAACGATAGCGTTACTATACTACTATAAAGATAGAGCTTGTCTCTTCTTCCGCCGTCACTAACTTATGCCACACAAATTTCATCGCCCAACTCTCACTGTCCGTTACTCGCTGTCAGTGGAACGAGCACTCATAACCAGTTCGTTCGACTATGTAATTTCATTGCTTGTATAAAAAAAAGAACAAGGAGCACTGATAGTTTTTAATTACGGTTTTCCGAACGTCGGTAGCGACAGAACTCATTATGCCTTGATGTTGCCACATGTATGGCTGATAGAGGATATTCCTGATCAGTGATTTTTGTACGGATTATTCGGGATGCTTACATTCTAACATCCATCCATAAGAAGTAGCCAGAGGTGTGTAGTGCACTCGTACTACAAGTGACGTAGACGTGCTTCTATGGAATAGGTGGTGGGTGAGTCTACTGGCGAACACAGGGCACATATCCAGATTTCGAGTCGCAACTAGAAAATCTAATTTAGTGAACAGTTCATAGTGCCCGACCCAGAATTTGAATTCAAGACTTCTGAAGTCTGTCGACAGTCGTACTTGCTACCAAATCACCGATGAGGCAGTCGCAATCTATTTTTACCATTTACATGTCAAAATATGGTATCTGGGTGTAATTTTTTATCAAATTATTATCAAATAACTCTTTCTGATATCGAAAGTGATTTTCCATTTTCAAAATGTCTATGCATTTATATTTTGTATTTCAATAGCGTTACAATTAAATATTAAGAAAACTCGTAATTTACTGAACCTTGTTCTGGCATCTGGCAACATTTAGCTCAGGTTAAGGCATAGCGTACATTATTTAACATTCAAGCATTTCCTGGCACCTCGTTTTCTCGGAAGTCACGATTGCGGTAATTACGCACACACGTCAACAGATGTCGTCCATGGCGGGCGGAGTCAAGGCTGAGGTTGGCATTGTTTTCGTGTTTTGCGCATTCCTTTGAAACACTGGGACCCACAAGACTCAAAGTGTACTTATGTGAATTTTATTTAAGTTTTGTATGATTCCATTATTCGTACCTACATGTTTATTTTATTTTTTTTATCTTGCTAATATTTAGATACTCTTATAATGTTATCATGCCAGTTCTCCTATGTGGTTTCTAATTTTTTCTAGTAGTTGCTAGAAATTTGAATTTATGCCCGGTGAATAGCCTCATCAAGCCGTTACTCTTCCTTGCCTACCTTTTCGAGAATTATAGGCGTGATATTAGGTAATATATATTTGTAATTGTTATTGAGCAGTGTTTTATATCTGCTTTATATTTATCACGCGTATTATAAAATCATAAACTGTTAATATGCAAAATTATGCAAAAATGTAACTTTTGTGTTAGAGTTCTGAGTTGACAGGGAGACAATTTGGTATGAAGTCCCTGTTTTACTAATGCCAAATAATTATAAATAAAAAATGCATATTACTTGAATTGAATCCATTTCGAAAATTATCCCTCAACGCATTAATCATTCTTGACGATCTTATATCTTTAGAATGTTACATTACATATAATTCTTTATGAGAACTTTGCGCTAGCGCCGTGCGCCTGCCTCGGCCTGTAAAAAGCAATTGATTCAGTTATTTATAACTTAATTGGTGCACGTCAGTTAAATGAGTAATAATAATGACACGAGTGGAATTGATTCCCGCTGGCGAGTAGGGCGGCGCGCGGGGAATTCGCTCGGCTTAGTGTTCGAGCGAGCGAGTGTGCTCGACTCGGCTTGCGTCAGTTTTTGCTGCCGACGTCGCAGACAACGGCCGCGCCGAGCGCCATTTGTCCCGCGCAGGCGTTCACTCTGGCCGTGCTGTGTTTTGCTCTATGCTAGTTTTGTTTTAACTTAACACATTATTACGCCTTTTGCTCACTCCAACCCTGAAGGCTACATGTCATTGAGATTCAGACTATTTTTAAAGATATGGATTTTGTACAATATTTTATTTTATATTAGGCAGTCGGAGTCATTATCGGAGCTTATTGCTATAACCGAACACATATACTGTGTTCGGTTATGGCAATAAGCTCACCACCTATTCCATAGTGGCACGTAAACGTAATTGGTGAATCGTGGTTGTATACTACCTTTTCGAAGTGTTTTTGAAAGTATGTACATTAATTAAGAATAATTAACAAGTACAAGAAGAAGCTATAAATAAACATACATTTATTGTATTACATGAAATTATTTACCAAGTCGAACAAAAAAAAACTAAATAAAAACATAAAGTATTGAATGTAAGAGAATAGTGATAAAAATATTCACATGCTGATATTTTCGATCCTCGAGTCAGAATTTTTAGAGCCGTCGACAGCTATCCTAAAAGACCTGAGCGTAGCAAATACCGAAGAGAGCTCGGCGCCCAAAATTCGCCTTAAACTCAATAAATGTAAAGCGAAACAAAGCCGATCGTAAACATCGGTGACGACTTGGCCACCGCGTTACGCTGCGGGCGAGCGGGCGAGCGGGCGACGACGGCGGCTGCGATGAGCCGTCGAGACGGGCGTATGGAACGTCCGGACGCGCCGGCCCTTAGGTGATATTGACGCGTCGCGGCCTCACTGTGAGGTGCCGATTTTATGGTTTCGTCAT
>DWEI01004647.1:0-11498 GCA_018245875.1 Mysoria ambigua
AAATAATTCGAATTTTGAAAAATCCATTTAAGGGCATATTTTTGAAGGTCTAAACTTTGAAAATATGCAAAAAAAAAATAATCGATTTTTTCAAATTTCTAGACCAGAATACCCCCTTAAGGTGCATATTCATCATTATGTTCTCTCTACCTACTCTAATATTGATATTTTACTAGTTACATTTAATATGTGGTCATCATACTTTAAACCACAACTAGAAATACCAACTGGTAAAAATGATTTTATGTTACATTTATTTTTCACTAAAATACTCACATTTTCTGCTACTGGATGACAATGAGTGTATTATTATGTTTTTCATCATAATATTATGAGATGCTTATGAATTGTTTCCTTTATGTTTCGTTCTCTCACAGAGAACGAGAACAGTACATCTACATCTATGGAATAGTAGCCAATTATAAAACAAAGTAGTCAGCTAGTTTAGCGCTAAGCTGCCATACAAATCCAATATCCCCTCCGCCTACAATTGTTTACCCGCATTAGTATGTGTTGGTCTGTTGTCTCCATCAATCATTGTCAGTGACTTTGTGTATGTTCAGTGTCTAATAGTGATATGCATGATTAAAATTGTGACTTTCCACTTGGAGTTTGTGACTGCTGTCACCAAAAAAGTTTTCCTAATGGTTTTTCTTTTAAGGGCTTCAATAATGAATATTACCCTGGTAAATACACAACATAAAATACCTTTACTAACAATAAATAGTATATACCAGATTTGTAAACCACTTTTTAAATTGTTTTGGTTGATATCAATGTCTGATCAGTTGAAACACTGTTACAGTTACTAATATGATACCTAATACTTCGTTTTGTAAAATATATGTGTTATCGAGATATTGTGTAAAACTTTTCCAAGAGTTTGGAAATTTTTGTCATGAAATTTTATTATATTTTTTTTGAGTAGACACATAAAAGAGAAATATATTCTGAATATGTTTCATCAGGAGTATAGTGCAATGAGATACATCAAATTGAAACTGGAAAATAGCACCAGTTATATTGTGGTTTGTGATTTGAAAGCTCCATTAGGAATTCATCCGTCTGTTTCTGTTGATAGATCCATGAGGCATTCCAACTTATACCTAAAGGGACACATTATATTTGTGATTCATATTAGAAATGTATGAGTCATGCATTGAGTATGTTGGCAGTTGTGATGTGATATTGGATAAGGTAGACTTTGGATGGAAAGGTCTACTACCTACAGAGGCATACATGTTCATTTGCTATGTTTATAGAGTGAAAAACACACATTTATACAGAAAATTAATGCCAAGTATGGTTATAAATATTTGTTTTTTTTTTTGCCTCAGTGTTCATTAAGTATGGTAGGTACTAGTGATGTAATGAATGTCATTTTGAACTTTTTAAACATTCACTGTCACATTATTTATTGCAGTATCTCTCTAGTATTTTTTCTATTTATCATCACTTCTCACCAGTCTCCTGTTCCCATATTTAATGTGGGTCTTCTGTCATAATGAGAAGATTTAAAGCCTTCGGCTGCCATTATGACCAAGTGCAATATCTCAAACTGCTATACTCACCAAATGAGTCTATACTATAGCTATCAGATATCTGAGAAACTTATGTTTGTGCTTGTATGTATAGATTTTCTAATACAAACTTATATAGAAACTTTTATGCTCAAACACAAAGCAAACACTTCCCATACTGGTTCCTACACTGATATTGGTTCTGAACACAAATCGAACGTACATTAGTGGGGTTAATAGTCAGGAGCATTAATTAGCTGTTATACCAACAGGCATCTCAAAATCAATGAAAAGAAGTCTCTAGAACGACTGACCATTAGTCGACAAAATGACAAGAAAAAAACAATCTTAGGTAACATTCACAGCTACAGTGCACAGGAAGTAGAAAGATACTTGTTGGCATTAAATATTACATCGAATAATTGCATAATATTGTGTATTCTCGTAACTATACCGCTAATTTCGTATAGCTATCACTTGTCGTGAATGATTCGACATGATTTAGAAATCGCTCTAGAAATTACGCAACATAGTGACCGGGCATAATGAAGTGTATGCCACCGGTTCCATCTGTCCAGCACATTCATCGCCCGGTATTAATTAGAAACTTGCTTGTATTTGTATGTACGTATGCTGTGTCTATGTACATTGAAGCATTTCAAGCGTTCATGCATGATCTGCGATTTTCTATTGCAGAATATATATGTTTCCATGTTATTGTAAGACAATGCGCAGGCCGCTGTATGCGTACGATACAACATCGTGTTCAAAAACCAACCAAGAGCTCGAGGTGTAAATTGTAATGTTTTATATTTATAATGTAATCACTGCTCCTGGTGGTACGGCTAATATTCGCAGCAGTTCGCATGATTGAAACCTAAAAAAGTTTTCTGCCATTTTTATTCTATATAAAAATGTTATCTATAGCATCGCTTCCGCTCGTCTAGATATAACACGTTCTCCCACTACGTAAAGTATTTTAGATATTGGCACATGAATGATTGATTAACGGAACAATTTATCGCAAAAATCGGTTCGTTAGGTTTCGCGTAATATCGTAAAAGTGATCAAAATGTATTTATATAATTCAATATATTTTGAAACTGTTGTTATTATATTATTATTATCATATATAATACCTGACGATTAATAATTTCGAAATTAAAATTTGCCTTACAGATGTAATCCTCGTTTGTTTTATCATGATTTTTGTAAATTTCAACTGTCAGTTATGTAATTTAATACATTGTACCATAAACCGATATATGTACTAACCCGGCAGACGTTCCGGGACTCTATTCAATTCCCGGAACGCGAATACATTATGTTATAAAAATGTATCTCAATCTGTGGCGTTGACCGTGTCAAGCGGTTTCCTTTTGATCATCACTAATTAAAGTAGATTGATGACACCATGAGATTTTATTTCAAAACCGCTCTCAGTAAAGAGTTTAGGAAAAAAATATTTCTATAATTTAACGTAACATCCTACTCGTATTTTTTGATGGGGTAAACATAGGAGTACTATTGCAATCCCACGAATGTTACATACCAACATGGAATCGGTTGTGAGGCTATTGCCAATTGTGTATTTGAAATTGTCATGTACAGTTGTTAATGCAATTTGCTACGCGCAGGCGGGGGCTGATGGCGTCGGTGCGGCTCACTGAGCGCGCCTCGCCCCGCGCCCCCTCCCGTGCACAGCGCGTTATGTAAGTCCTGGATATATTTTGTTTTGTATTATTCTATTTATCCATCTTAC
Source organism: Mysoria ambigua (assembly GCA_018245875.1). Lineage (NCBI taxonomy): Eukaryota > Metazoa > Arthropoda > Insecta > Lepidoptera > Hesperiidae > Mysoria > Mysoria ambigua. The sequence continues at coordinate 3,283 of DWEI01004647.1, forward strand.
TCAAATAATGCATAAACTTTAGAATATTTTGGCTTTTTCCATACCTTGAAAAAACTGAGCAATCATAACAATCAAGGAGTTAGCTGTGACTTGTTCGCGATGTTCTTTAGCAGAAGCAACCTCCTAAATCCCTGTGTTTTTCTTCTGTGTTTCTTGTTCTCAAAATGTTAAAAGGTGGAAATAATTATAGCCATTCTTGATCACAGTATAAAGGTTCGATCGCTATACATAAAATAGATAGTTCTTTGTCTCCATTGAAAATACCTACGATTATTATGCAACATAAAATTGAATTCATGCGTAAGGAATATAATGATAAATTATGTCACTGTCTATTTGTTCGTTCGTTACTACCCACCAAATTATAACATCAGCCCTGTAGCAGCTTGTCCCCGTTATCGGGATAAGAAATGAGCCTTTCAGTAACACAAAAAGCTTATACGCTCAGCGCTTTGGGGGAGCAGCGCATGTTGTCAGTCCGCGCTCTTTTGTTCGAGAGTTGTCACACTTGGCACCCACGAGGAGTGGCTATTCAAAGCGTACTCTTTAATCCCCGATTTAGTCCTAGTTCTGTAAATGCCCTAGATCGATGAGGATTGTTTTTATCTGGTGTCTAATTATTTTTATATGACATATGATCTACCTTTCACTCCGAGATTCCGGGTTCAAATGTGTGTTTTAATATTAATATTACATATAATTTGCTATATCTGCAAAGGAAAACATCTTGAGACAACCTGCACAGCTCCTGTTCTAAAAAAATCGTCTAAGATGTGTGAAGTTTGCTAACTTGCGCTTGTCCAGCGTGGTAAAACTACAACCTTAAGCATCTCATTCTGGGAGAAGACAAGTATTCTAACAATGCAACGATCAAAAGGTCGAAAAGTTAGTAATTTATTTACGAATCATATTTTTTTTTTCATTGAATCCACTGTTTGATTGCAGAACAAATACGACCGGCGTGGTTCACAAGCGAACGTTCTGATGGATCGCCAACCGATACGTGATAAAAGGTAAGTGCTATCTTTTATATCTTTCACTAATCCCTGCGAGGATGTGTGCAACGTACGGCCATTTTCATCGGCTCAGTATTCTGGCTCAACTGTATTATATTTCATTGTAAGGGGTCATTAATACTCGTTATGTGTTAATGCTAATTGGACGTGTCACAGTAAATATCTTTTCAGCGCTAATTATATAAACTAATTTACCCATTTCACTATAAGATTCCAGTGTTAAGAAACATCTTGAGCTTATCCTACTGTCGCTCTTTAAACACCTTTTGTTCTGTAGCAAACGAGTCTCAAAGTTTCATTCGGACTTAGGTTTGCGTAAATATCTGTAATTAAATATCAGGTTAAATAGCAAATATGTACCAAAAAATGGATTCTACGTGTAAACTTGGTGAACACACGCGAACATCGACGAACACGTGAACGCGTGAACACGTGAACATATTCTAATCAATTTAACCAAACATAACTATAACCTTAATACAGTTCAGATTGTAGATCCTACATTAGTATACCGTGTGTTGTTAATGGTCTATTTCTTTTCAAAAATACAATAACAAAGAATTATAGAATAGAATAAACATGTTAAAAGTTCTGCAATACATTTCTAGACCCTTTCAATCTTATTCTTATATATAAAATTCTCGTGTCACAATGTTCGTCCACGTACTCCTCCGAAACGGCTCGACTCATGAAATTTTGTGAGCATATTGAGTAGGTCTGAGAATCGGCCAACATCTATTTTTCATACTCCTAAATGGTAAGGGTGGTTCACTCCCAAAAAAAAAATATTTTTTCGTCAAAACATTTTAAACTATTTTTTTCATTATAAGCCATTCAAAGATACATACAATCCTAAATTTTTACCCTTCTTCGAACAACCCTTATTTTTTAATTCTCATATTAGTAATTTCAATATTTTTATACCTGGTCAATAACTGATCAATGATCGCTAGATCAGTTATCCCCGTCACGCTTCTACGGATGTAATTATAATAAACGTAAAATCATGCCTGTAATCCTCGAAGAGGTAGGCAGAGCAATGCTGAACAGTCTTAAGTAGGTTTTGGAAAAAATGAAAAAGAAAAAAACTTTGAAAAGGTGGTACGGAATTCGTCGGGTCAGCTAGTTATATATATACATATACCGATTATTCATCCTAATTATTATCTATTATTATCATCTTACTTTTTGTTGCGCCTTCTATTATGCCTTACATTTTTACTGTTAAATACTATATAAGTAGCCGTATACGCAAGTATTATATACAATAGTACCTCGTTATGCTCGACCACTGTTCTATCGCGCACGTGTATGTCTAAAATGACGTGCGCGTCGCGATCAATACTGCGCGTCTCCCCGGAGTACACGCACTGTCGGACAGTCCCACCGTATTGCTTATAGTTTGTACTCATGAGGAATGTCCGTGCGCTCAAGTTATACTCCACTGTCTTGTTTTTACGGCCATATCACTATGCAGCGGTTTCTTTTTGTTTTATGCTTGTACAAAAATCTTTTATTGCCTGTATACATATTATATTAATTTTATATTAAGATTATATTATATTCTTTCATTCTGATTCTTAATTTCTGTTCTATTGAGTTGTTTATTTAAAATAATTGAATATTTTGTTCACTGCCTCGTCGGACGTGTTGGTTGCAAACGCGACTACCGAAACAAAGGTCCTGAGTTCTAATCCCGGGTAGCTATTAGAGTTTCTAGTAATACCTCAGAATCTGGTTTCTGACTGGCACATTGTAATTGACTCACCACGTATTCAATAGTCGTTCGTAATGGTATCTGGTGAAACCTGGGAGTGTACCACACTCCTCTGCCTATCTCGTCTAAAATTACAGGCGTGATTTTATGTTACGTGTTACGAATATTTCATTTAATAATATTGTTAATCTTACGCTACACATTTGATATTTGTAATGTCGAATATAACCTAAAATTAAATTCAAGTATGCGAATTCGACCTATGCACGGAAAATAGAATTCCTGACGAATATTCAAGAAGTAAACTCTTATATGTTGTGTGTTGTGTGTGACCGTGGCATGCCGCGTTCAATTAATTATAGTCCCCATCGGGCTCCAAGCGATTTGCGCCTCCAGGCACTAATTTCCCGATATATGTTCCCCTAAGCACTCGTCTATGGCTGTAGGGTTCTATTACAGAACATGCGAGCACGCCTCTGTGACGAACAGAAACTTCACGGCTCCGTTACCGATCGTTCAGGTGACGTCACACAAATTTGTCATAACATAGTCCATTACAGAAGGTGCATGTAAAGACTTGACCGTCTCGTTAGACTAAGGGTGCAAGCGATTGCAGAACTAGAGGTATTCATATATGTAAAAAACGTGGAATTAATCTTAAGCGCTTAATCGCCACTGAAAAGAACAAGCTTTCTGAAATAAATGTTTTCGTGTCGATAGACTACAGTCCATTTGTCTCCATTGCTAGCGTCATACATCGGTAATCTGCCATATTTACTACACATCACATCCCATACCAGGTGACGTCTCAGAATGCCCGATAATAAAGTCATTCAATAGAATCTCTTGCCATTGTTTCTTAAAAACCCCAGGGGTCCCAACACACCCGGTACAGAAACAGTCGCAAGAGCCCGACGAACTAAGTCATTACGAGCGTCGTGGCGATATAAACCGCCAGCGCTCGTGTTACAGGAAAATCCATCGTGTCAACATGTCGACCTGCTGCCCACAGGGACATACGAGTATGTCCAAGAGGCCCCCATATCTAGCTGGCATACCAAAACGGTGCCCACGTCATTCGAAGGAAGGGCGTTTAACCAGTGCCCCTTCTCGCTTTGAGCCAACCCCAAACGAACGGGCGTCATTAGTGCTGGCAGTACATTGTTCCAAAATGCTACGCGATATTACATTAGTATATTTATAATGAGTATCCGTTATAAAGCCAACGACTCGGTTATTTTTGTTTAATAGTCAAAGTTCATTAGTCTTGTTCGCCGTACAACTAGCTACGTTTTCATGCTAATAAAACAAAATGTAACCAGCTTCCGTAACTTAAAAGAAAGAGACTTTCAATACTTTTCATTTTTATTTTGAATGTCGATGTTATTTTTATTATTATATAACCTTTGTATATTATTAATACATGTACAACCTCAATACATAATTTGTTATTTCAGTCAATAAATTGTCCAATGCATTTACATGTTATAGATCTCTTACGTACAACGCAACGTAGCTGATTAAAACCAGGAGTACGTTTTGCACTCCTTCGTCTGCCCCCTAGGGAGAATACAACCAACATTTTACGTTATTAAAAATCGGTGCAATAATCACCCTTGAAGCGTATAAATGTATGATGAATTCTTCACTGTGAACACTTTTCCTTTTGACACGCAAATTGGCGATTAGCGATTCGTATTTACATTAATTCATATGCATATATGAATATATTACGGCGGACGTTACCCGCCCGCGTCGGAGGACGGGAGTGAAGCAATCCTGTTTGTAAGTATGATATTACCGTTGAAATGTAGCTCAGCTCTTCTTTGGGCATAGCGTTCATATTTCGCAGGTCACCGAATGTAAAGCTTCATGTTTCACGACCCCATTAATGTCGGATACGACCTCGCCATGCAGCGTCTGCCAACAAGGACAAATTGTCTATAATGGTTACTACGAATTGTTATGAACATGGTGTAAAATTAAAGTCATCTTCAGATTCATGTTTGGAATGTGTGAGACGTGTGATTAGGTAGTCCTCTCGTTTTAGTTTTACTCATATATGAGAATAGACAAACGGGTGCGTTAAAAATGTCGCTATACTGAATGATCTGTTTTGGAACGCTTATTAAGCACTTGGCTAACACTCAGTTTGTCTGCCTATACTACACGCGGTGTTAATATAATAATTGTAGGTGTTCTATGTAGTATGTACGGTTAATGAAATTGTATGTTAAGCAGAAGGAGAAGCGATATGACAGCAGCGTTACAGCGCTTTCGGTCATTCGTGTGAGTGTCTTATGAATTTGTCACTGCCACTACGTCGTAATGTGTTTTCTGAGGTTATAAAATGTACTGCCTCGATGGTCGTGTTGGTTGCAGGTGCGACTTCCGATCGGGAGGTCCCGGGTTTGGCAAATCCCAGGTTGGGCAATACTGATTTTCCTAATTTCAATTTTCTAGTAGTGGTTTGGAATCTGGATATGTGCCCGGTGCACGGCAATAATCTCACCACCTATTCTATAGTGGGTGAGATTATTGCCGTGAACTGTCGTGCCGTGAATTGCCGTGAACGTGACTGGTGAAACGTGGGAGTGTTCTGCATTCCTGTGCCTACCCCTTCGGGGATTACAAGCGTAAAGTTGAGTATAACATCTACTATTGGCTTCTTTCATTCTTTTTTACACTTCACCTGATATATTTGAGTGCTGTAATTAACTAATTACAATGTTGTATAAACCAAGTTATCTAATAACGCTTCCGTGTAATCAGCTGTAATGAGCCGGATAACCGCAGACCGCTAGCTTATACACACTCCGATATATAATGGCTTGCAGATGTTTTAAAAACAACCGTATTACAGGCAATAATAAAATAACTAACATAATAACTTAAAATTTGCATTGCTAATTAAATCGTGGCAACAGGTTTATTGTGCACATTTAGAATTCAACTCAACGTTAAAGTTTCGTATTTATAAACACATATCTTATTAAAATTTATACCGACCGTAAAGATTCCATTAACAAATCGACGCTGTCGGCGCTATGCGGGCACGGAAGTCTCGGTCGGGTCCTGCCACACCCCCCACTGTCTAGACTAGGGGGTGCACAGCAAATAAAAAACTGGAAAATGTATTTTGCAGCATTAGGTATACGAGGTCTGCGAGGATTTGAAAAGTCGGGACTTAGTGTACGTGTGAGCTTTTAACTACAATACAAAATGTTATATATATGTTATAAAGTTATATATATTATACATATTATATATATATGTTATAAAGTATAGACTAAATGAGGGTTGAAGAGTGATTTTCGTATCTATTACTAGCAAACTGGCAAACGAAGTCTTTCACCCTTTGCTCCTTGAGTGAAGAGATACCAACGACCATGGTACCATAAAGCGGTTGACGATAATGATATCGAACTATAAAACAAATGCTAGCCCAATTGTATAGAATTGTGCCTTCCAAGTTTCACTTCAGCTGTGCGAGCTGCGATTCGTACTATTGATCTGTAACTTTACCATTTACTTTCCGAAAATGGAATCTACCTAAACTCTGTGTGTAAAAAATATTCTGAAACATTGGAGGGAAGAAAATAATAGTGTGCAAGGCTCATGAAATCTGTCAAACTATTGTAGGGAAGCATTATAGACTGCGCAGATCCATGTCTAACCTCTTATATAGAGTAGAGAAAGAAGATCTTGATGGCTTAAAACCAAACTAACACCGTTGAGATGAACTCTCACATCACAGTTATTTCTTTGTTATATTATATATCTATCTTCCACTTTCCTTCTTTCCTAAGTGTACCTTGGATGGGCCTTCTCAAAACGTACTATCTACTGTTGTCCATCATTCTGGTAACAACAGCCCGGCGGAGATACAATACAAGATATGCTGTTTTATAACAAAGAAGTAACCAGAGGACCATGCGGCGCGGTAGTTCTGCCACTATCCGGATACGTATGAGAGATCTTAAGTAATCTATTAATTCTCTGGATATTGTTATTTAACATAGGTAAGAACAAAATTATTTTTTTTAAATGTAAAAAAATGTGAAACACCTTGAAACGTCGCGCGGCTTCAGAATTTCTCGTGTTTATGTTGGCCAGCGCTGAGAGCCCCTGAGACGTACCTTTGTCGACGTACCGCAAGAAGCGCCGTGGAGTGTGTATCGCAAAACATCTTCCAAATATAGAATTAAATCCAGAAAATTTCACAAAGAGAATTCTGAAATTCTTATTAAAAACTTTACCTACATTTTTTCGAGGTCAAAGAGATTCCATGAAGCAAGAATAAAGTTTTTCTTATTTCTTTTTCATAATCTTAACAGATTACAAAGAGCAAACTTATGGCTCGTGCTGTTTTGTACCATTAAACCCTCAGAAAGATTTTAGTTAATTGGGGTGAGCGCTATAACATTAGATTTCGAGTATGACAAAAATTCGTTCCCGGTTTTTGTAGTCCTCACTATATATTTTTCGCACTTACCATGTTACCAATTATTGGCCGCGAAGAGCCTGGTAACACAAACGAATTGTGGATAATCATTCTCTTTTATGACCTCATTACGAAATTTTCGTTTGTTTTTCATATTTAATGTGCAATATAATTGTTATTGTTACCAATTATTTGTGGATGTTTTTTAACCTCAAGTTAAGCCCACTTAAGTGTACGTCATCCGCTAAATGGATTAAGGGTTAGCCTTATACTCCACATGGACATTTGCTTGACCCTTTTTTCACACCTACGTTAAATAGGATTATCCGCCTTTGTCCCCTTGTGTTAGCCTATCTTGAAACAAATATGTTGGGTAATCATAAACGGAATTAGCCAAAGCAATTATTTACTATTAAATACTTAGGCGAAGCCCGTACCCTTTTCATTCAATTTAATCTAGGGTCATTTGAGATCTAGAAATGTTGCTACAATAAAAATGCATTAAGGCCATTTGAGAGGATAAAATGGCAGAATACGTGCAAACCCAAAAAGTGTCACATTAAGTTTTCGTGTGTTAATTATTTCGATATTATGGACTATATTGATACAACGCACGATCTTTTATCTTTAACATAAGATCTTTTATCTTTAACATAAGATTTCAATATAATTAGTAGAGACTTCATAAATGTCTTTTTCTATTATGAAAGGTCAGGGTCCGAGCGATTGCATTTGGATTTGGCGATAGTCTTACAAGCAGTTGCCAGCTTTAAATCGAACTTGGAAAGTTGCCGTGATTGAATGTTTTTGATAAATTTAATATATAAAACACATATTTAATAATGTTACCATACCTAGACTACATTTTGTATCTACATAAAAGTTTGTTATAAAAAAGTCATTATCCACTTTGATGTAGAACAGAATTAGTGGGAAGCATAGGACGTCCCAAATGCTATCGGTATCCAAGCGACGCGATCGATATCTGTAAGGTGGGTCAATGCAACGTCTAGCCGGCTTTCCGTTACGTTAAATGAAT
>DWEI01004648.1:0-11497 GCA_018245875.1 Mysoria ambigua
GGATATGTGCCCGATGCATGGCAATAGGCTCACTACCTATTACATAGTGGGACGTAAACGTAACCGGTGAATCGTGGCAGTGTTCATATAAGTATGTTTCGGATACAACAGTTGCAGGACCGATAACCGCTGGGAAACAGTGTTCTGGAGCTAACGGAGCTGGCTAACGTAGAGTGCCGCAATCCGACGGAGTGAGGATGAACGCAGTGGCCGACAGCTAGTGCCCAGCTCAGCGGCGCGCTATCGGAGAGGCCTTCGTTCAGCAGTGGATAGTAGGAGGCCAATGATGATGATAATGACTCAAATAGAATATTACGTTCACTACAACGTAGACACAATTTGAACATCCGCCTCTTATGGAATTTCCTGTTAAAAATCGGTAGGAGTATTGAGTATTCTGGAGGACAGTATTAAACTTTAAGCACTAATAAGAATATAACTTATAAGATAGGCTAATATTACAAACTGAATGACTACTTTCAAAATAAAGCAAAAAAAAAAGAGGGATAAATACCATATGTTATTGACATATTTTTTCGAAATGTATTCATTTGCATCGATTATGAGAAAATCTTGTTATAACAATATATTTGCAAAAAGAACAAAAAATGTAAACGTTGCCCAATGGTGAGTATAAAAGTACAAAATAAATAAATAAATAAATAAATAAATAAATAAATACAAACAAACAAAACTTTCCGTCCGAGTAATCGATGTAATATCGATATTGTGACGGACGTCGTCGCAACACGTCGGCGTCGGGTCGGGCGCCGCCGGTCGCCGCTAAAAATAATTTAACACAACGACCTGTAATAATGTAAAATTGTAGGTGTATAATCTGTCTGTATCTGTATACTTCGATTTTAGTGAAAAATAAACGGCGAATTTAACTTTATTGAACTTCTCATTCAGATTGTTAAGACATTACGTATCTGCTGGCAAGTAGGTACATATGTATATTATATGTGGTTCTGTACATAATAAAAGACGTAGGTACTGTTCTGAACGAAACTCTTGGTGTATTTTTTCTTGCTGCGGATTTTAACTCAGGCGCGTTCCACATTGAACGTGTATGGATAAAGTGCTGAATATAAAACTACATGAGGTCTGTAGGCATTAAGGTATTTGGTACTTAGTGATCTCTGCCTACTTCGCAAGGCAACTAGCATGGCGATATATTAATCAAACAAAAATGTTTCGTGTTCAATTACTTTACGGGTGTCTCAAAAACAGCTGTAATGATATGCAAAACTGTAGGCAGAAGGGTTGTATAAAGTTATATATTTCATATTCAGGTAGCCATATAGACAAAGCCGCGATGTTAAGTTAGTATCGCCGCTACGCGTAGTGAAATATCCAAACAACGTCCATACGCCCAGAAAGCTTTTAGGCGCGCGCCTCGGGGACAGCGTGGCGCGGGAGTGAGCCAGCTGTAAATTGGCTTTTTGGTACGAACCTCGGGAAATTTAAGTTATAATAGAGAACGATGGGATGATGAACGGTATTGCCCAGAATGCTATTTACCATGAAGCCAGCCTGATTTATTACAATTACCATTCCCCTACTAAATAATTCACCAATTTTAATCACCAATTATTTCATTAATCCGTCAGAATTCGATTCGCTATAGATTTTCGTATTTATTTGGCGATCATAATGACTGAATTATAATATAAGTATAAGTGTATCTTCATGGGTGCATGGCCTCTAAACCTAACGCCATAACCACTGCGAATTATACTGTTGAAAAACAAGCGGTAGCATGATGTAAATGGACAGTTTCTCCAACATATCTTAAGATATCTGTCCACAGCTTGTTCTCCGGAACGGATCAGCTGAGAGAAATATTTACATAAATATGCATTTAAACATATATTCATATAAACGATATTACAATCAGTTATACACTCACATGTAATACGAGTATTTCTGCTTATGAAACAAATGTTTACGCTGAATGAAAATAAAACTCTCCACTGCCGACCGACATTCCTGTCGTCGCATTTATTAGTAGGGAGCTAGAGATTGCGCGTTGTCGCATAATGCGCTCCTCAGCGCAAGGTCACTCGTCACTCAGACGCTCGTGAGCACAGTGCGGGGCGTTCGACAGTTACAAATTACCGTTCACTCCGGTCACGGAAGACCCGATCCAAGGATATCATTGAAAGTCTTCATATCGAGCATTCGTTGAAGCAATTTCAGTGATGGTACAGTTGGGCATACGCGGAATGTTTCTTTTTTTATTTTTAGGTCGTTGCCATTTCAAAATATTCAATTTTAAATCGTGCCATGTTTAAAATAATGGACACATTACGTTCAAATATATTGTTACTACCGTCACAATTCACTGAATTATTATCCTTGCGTTACGGTAACGGTTAGTAAATTATTATTTTTCAACTATGTTATATTTTCTGGTAGTGGCTCGGACCGCGGGTAGGTATGTGTCCGGTGTGCGGCAATAGGCTCACCGCCAATTCCATAGTGGGACGTAAAAGCAACTGGTGAAATGTGGGAGCGCACTACAAATCTCTGCCTACCTCTTCGGGAGTGACGGGCGTGATGTCAAGTTTACTTAAACTTACATGGATAAAGCGAAAGTCCTTACCAATGAATGTGTAACAAAGGTAGATTTCCTGAATAAAAGGAAAAGGAAGTAAAATCTTTGTAGAGTTAAATACCTATTTGCAAGATGAAACTGTTTCTAACCTAAAGATGCAATATCTAATCATAACATATAGGTACTCCTTTGTGGAAAACAATCACTTTGCAAGAAACCAGCATTGAGCCAACCGTTGATTGTTATTTGTGTGACGTCATAAAACCCATCGAAACACCATCCAGCCCCAAAGTTATTATGGAAATAAAACCCCACAACGCCGAGCAATCGGAAGTGATTTTCCATTTCATCGCTCGTATTATTCGAGTTTTTCCGTTGCTTCTTTAAAACGTTTCGTCGCCGCCATTGTTGGGAAATGATGTGTGCGTAATTTGTAAAATGTTCCAGAAATTTCCTTACAAAAGAACCGTTTAAGTATTGAAACAATATTTTTAAGATTGATTTGATTTTTTTATGTATTTTATATAGCATTATTTAGTGTTTTTATATGATCATCACCTCATATCGTCTCATTAGCCTGAGTGTAGTACTTTTTCGTTTAGATTCAATTTAATAATTATTCAAAAGGTAGGTAGAACTTTCAACTAACCTAAAACATCTTACAATAATAACAGCGTATAAAGAACTTATTTTTAAAATTTTGTTTGAAACACAGATTTAAAATCGTGACCAAATTAGCATATCGTTAGCTCCTAGTCGCTTGCGGTGTGTGGCACACGCTCATAAATTTTTGTACTGTTTTTAAAAAGCTTTCAGGGTTTTTTAATATGTAGAGTAGCAAGCAAGTGGTCAGCAATTATTAGTCGGTTAGACTTAGCGAGGATTGTGGAAATAAAATAAAAGAGGAGTGACAGTATCAGTTACAGTTTGAATAACATGTTTTAATAACGGTTTAGAATTTAAATAGCATATAAAATATAACAGGCCCTTAATGATCTGTATATTTATATATTTTCCGCCTTATTGATCTGTATACTGTAAATTTCAATTATATACTGTGTAAAACGGTAATAAATATTGATTGGGTACCAAATCTACGACCCCCGGCTCAGTAACACATGCCATCAGCCACTGGACCCACGGGTCAATCAATGGAAACCTGTATCCGTCACTGGAATCGCAATGAGGAGGAACGCTCAAAGACGTTCCGTGTAAACGTAGCAATGTTCGAGTGCATATAGAAAAATATTGTTAATAGCGAACAATATTCTTACATCCTTTGTCCATCTAAAATTGCTCAGCATTAACTATTGCAATAACCATTTGAATAGTCACGGATATAATTAACGCTTAAATCATACTAATTGCTTCCTATTGATCCAATAAATACAAAAAAGAGATTCAATATTGAGCAATATTCTTCGATCCTTTGTTTACACTGCGATCGCATAGTATTAGGGGATATATAAATAGGTAATAACAGTTTAAAAGGCGTTAGTGGCTTCTATACGTCTGTATATAAATACCGTATCGGAGTGTGTCGACGCATTACGCTCCGCGCTCTTAGCGGAGCTTCCGTACCTTTCATGTACAGGGTGATGAGCTTTTAGGTACTCTCAGTATTTATCCAATTTTGCAGTATCAGATGTACGTAATGCTGTCTTGTTTGCAAACAGTGGAAATTGCAAACAATGACGATCCTCATTGCGTAGGACAACAGTACGAACTACAAATGTCAAATATTAGATACACGAAAACCTGGACTTAATTCAAATTCACACCCTTGTGTCAAATCGAATATTGAACTCTTAGTGCGAATTCGAAATGTTAAAAATATAAAATATGAATTGTGTTCCTAATATTTTGTTTAATGGGATATTTTTTATTTAGTCTATAATGGATTGAACATGACCTGAAAAAAAAACAAAAAATAAAGTAAAATTAAGGTATGGTAGACAACGTAACAAAACGCCTGTAATTCTCAGAGGTGGCCAGACGATTGTGTACACCGCCACGTTTCAAGTGACGTTTACGTCCTACTGTGGAGCAGGCAGTGAGCCCATTGCCATACGCCGGGTACATATCCAGACTCCGAGCAACAACTGGAAAAACTACATTAGAAACATCTGATAGTGACCGACCTGGGCGGGATTTGAACCCAGGACATCGTTGAACTATCGTGTTTACAACCAATACGCTCAACGTAATAATAAAATCTGCACATATATATTTCTGATTATAATAATAACATATTATTCAAAAAAATAATTATTATTTTTAACTGGTTTCATATTTTTAGTTACGATGATGAAAAGTTTACAATTTAATTATAAACAATAAAAGTACGTTTAATTACAATCACATCTTCCCTCTAGTCTTAGAAGCACACAAACAGATTACTTGGCAACACCCTGTATAACCAACACGCGGCCATAACTCTCGCTGCACTTAAGAGCACGACGTAAATTTGTCTGATCAAAGCGCGACATCCATCCCGCTCCGGCCTCTTAAGTACATAATTGAACCCCATACAACTGAATGAATATTAAAATCACACCCCATCAATGGATATCTGACATTACTTTTTAACTCCACACTCTCAGCTTGTTTCTGTTTACGCCACGTTTAATTTTAGATCTCTTCTTCACAGGGATATTTCAGTGGACCGATGTGATTTCCGTTTGGGCACGCAAATTACAAATATTTTAATACAAAGTGCAGAGGCGGCATATTAATTTCGTTTTTATATATACGCGGACATTAGGTAACATACAACCATATTTTTATCTTTACTAGGGGCCGCCTAGTGGTCGAAATTCGACTATAATTGTCTTAAACATATTTTAAGTTTGAATACACCAATAATAATACATACATACATACAACAAAACCAAATGAGGGCTATAAATAAGAACACTTTTTGAATTGAATAGATTAAATAATTTACAAAAGAAATAAAAATAATATGGACCACCTTTCATACTTGTCCGTTCGCGTACCGTTCGTAAAAAGGGAGCAAAAGGTCGACGCTTCACGTATTAATATATAGGATCGCTAAATACGGCATGTACGAACCCTAAATATTCAATTTAAATCCCAATTTGTTGAGATTTGGTTGCTTAGAACACTTCTCGTACGTCAAAATGAAACAACTACCGCTTTAGAAAATACCTCGCTATTTATCGGATTTATGTAAAAAATTAAATATGGAACACACCCCTCTGATTACTAAAATACAAAACAAGGCTAGGAAATAAAAATACACGATAATTGTTACACAAATATTTATTTGCTGCTTACACAAAATACACAATGAAAGTTACACGCGAAAGATAAACGCTAAACGAAACAAATCACAGATGTAATACATTTAACGACTCGGCATCGTGTTGCTAATCAAACTAACTAAATTACATTAAATAATAATAAATATGTGGCAATATAACTAATAAATATAAAAATCACAGTTTTAGTAATAAGAAATTTATCACAAAACAAAAATACAAAAAAATTGGAAATAAAATATAAAAATAGAGTCATTTTGACGTGACTGAAGCCTTCAAATGTGTGCATCACCACTTGTTCTCGCCAATTTTTATTATTTAAGTATAAAATATTGTTCAACGAATTAATTCCTATTTTTTCGTTATCACAGGCGTTCCTATATTTTAATACTTAAGTTAATTTACCGTCCTTTCGAATCTTACAACAAGGTGTCCCACAAGGCACACACCTAACACTCCTTTTTTTAGTACTTTCACAATTTCGTCACGATTATTTTAAAAACAAATGAAAACAAACAAAAATATAAAGTGTTATGAACGACGACACCGTTAATACATATATTCGACACCACATCTCAGTCAATACATTTTTCATACATACAAAGATACATCTAAAAGTAATGCACTCACTCTGAAATAATTTGTCAAGGTAAAAAGCGAGGGCAATTGAGAATATACTATTTCAACTGAAATGTCGATTTGAGCCGTAATAAACTTTGTGCATTCGAGCGGCTCTACGATCACACAAGAGAACAGTTCAGTTGAAGCAATTCTTTATCACCGGGAAGAGTTGAGGTTACATTGCGTATAATTTTACAATCTACTTACGTTCCATAGAAAAATATGTATAGCGACATCAAAAAGTGTACAGTTTCACGACCACCTACAGTAGTAACATGCATAAACACACCGACGACATAGAAACTTTTTTTTTCGAGATTACCTTACAGTTTCAACTCACAACTAATAACGATTATTGATATATGTGTAGATAAATTTCGAATTATAACCTGATAGTGTCACTTTATCACAATTGAAAACACATACAATTTATCTGTCAAATCTCCAAAATGACATCACTTCCAGTAACAACACCACGATATAATTCGAGTTAAGGAAATAACATACATTTTTCGCACTATCGAATACAAGTTATATAATTAAATTCCATTACAACAATATGCATATAGATGTTATACGAATATTACAATACAATTAGATTTTCAAAAAGTTACAAGTACCTCTTTGTCCGTTATGAAAACAATTTTGCAAGTTAGTAATATATTAGTTCTAAAGCTACTTTTTCGCATTTCAAAATCGTGTTATGACGTCTAAGTCTAATGAATCCATTGAAAATACTCGAAACACAGCTGCCGGTTGTGTGTCATAGCGACGATTTATAAACAAATGCATTATAATACTTGAGTCGTGATATATGGCAACGGTACTGCCAACAATCTCCATTTTTTCATCCAATACAAATTTAGAATCAAAATTTATATATATTTATTTGTATGTCGAACAATTTCTGCAACGTCTAGATGTAATGCGTCATCTTTAATGTCTTTTGAAATTTAACCACGACAATATTCATATTCTTAAATTCGAATTGCTATCGACGATAACGTTTATTTAGAAATGTTTGAACTCTACAATACTCTACTCACACATCAATTTTAAGATAGAGCCCCCTAATAAATTAGTGGCAACGAGTGATCTCTTGAAACATATATGTATGTATGTATATTTGTATGTAGACATAAGAAAATAGAAAATTGTTCTTAAAGGAGTAAACGTTTTTATTGTAGGAGACGTTCCATGGACATATATGGAGACTGCACGAATAGTTAAAGACAGTTCTGTACAAATGGCAAAATTGTAATGTGGCACACAATAGCGAATCGAACATACGAATGCATTAGGTCGACTAGAACATTCGTTACTGAGAGTGCATCCACGCGTTCAACTGGAAAGACTCCCGCGACAATATTTAGTATCGGCATAAATGATTAGTTTCCACAATAACAACTGCTAATACGAGTCACTGGAACGATTTTGAAATATTATCCTTTAAATTTCATCGTCTCATCGACAATATGAAGACGGGATAATTTAACAAGCACTAGGGCAGCCCGGTCGAATCCGTGAGATTTTCGTCATGGGATCGATGGCAAGGGAAATTCTTCACTTTAATTTCGTTAAAGCGAATACAATTTCGACAATCATTATCGAAGTCGATTACAATCGAATCATCGTTCACTTCTTTGCCTGTTTCTTGTTTCTGTTCAGTTTGATGATTTGCACGAGTTTCACCTTCTGAGCTTCCGGACTCTCCAAGAAATCTTCCAAAATCTATTGCGATAAATAAATTATGTTTTACTAATATTTCTATTTTTATAATTATTTTAAACTTCCTGGATGTAATCCAGCTTAAAAAAACATTAAATCAATTGAGAAATGCATTTACATATTTAAAAAACAATGAAAAACCACACGTGTATCGTAAAAAAATATTGCAGGTCATACTTTACATAAAACAAGGAACACATTACGTATTAGTAAATGATTTCATAATGGTAATAATTACAAATAAACTTCTCCTTTCGAGAGTGGACAAAGGGATAGAGACGGATGGATAGGATCGTCCTACCGGCGCCGTTGCGGCACAGAGAGGGGATTGCGAGTCTCGAGGTCTTCCTCTCTAGCCGAGCAGGATAGAGACGAGAATGATATAAGAAGTGTACAATCGCTCGCTGTGCCGGCGCGACGGCGTACCTGCATGTTGAGGTCGGCGGCGATGGCGGCGCGCGCGGCCGGCGCCTGCGCCAGCGCCAGCAGCGTGGGCAGCAGCGCGGCGGCGTGCGGGCGCGCGTGCAGCCAGTGCGCCGGCAGCGCGCACAGCGGCCGCAGCACGCCGCGCCCCTCGCACATCGTCTCCTGCCGCGCGCACCGGCACGCGCCGAGTGCCAATATAGCGTATTCGCATCTTCTCTCACATGTTTATAGTTATACATATGTACGGAGCCAAAATCTGGGGTATCTGTTTTGTTCGCCCGTTATCGTCACCTGTTACCTTTTATTATTTGAATATAAAGACACAAGTACATGAACTGTCATTACTACCACTTATGTTTTTGTTTATTAATTTTTAACTGATCTCCGACATTTCAATAACAAACTGGACTTAACAAGGTCGAGAAGTGGCTTTATTTGTTATTTCGTTTTAATAAATGAAACTCTCACTAATAAAGAAAAAAACACAAAAAGTAGGTGCTTTTTGTGTTTTTTTTTCTTTCACGAAAATAAGATAAACAAATAACTTTAAAGTTAAAAGAGAATTTAAAATCTTTGTGATAAAAATAAATAAATAAAAGTTTGTTATATGTATAATGGATGATACGCATTCTTGCAAATTTAAAAAGTTTGTTTAACGTGAAAACAAATGAAAAAATAATACACCCAAGAAATTATGTGAGGGATGTTTATACCTCAAAAAAACTCAAGTGCAAGTTTATTATTCCGCATCCGCCCTCGCTTCCTAATTCATTATTGACTAAAGGAGGACACTCAGCGCGCATCAATAATGCATCGTAACGGTCAGCGACGCGCCGCCGGCACGGAACAGCAACGGGCCCAGAGCGCGGCCCTGGCGCACACCTGCGGCCGTGGGAGCGCGCGCCCAGCTGCGGCGCGCCTCCTTACGTCCTGACTGTGATCGACTACATCGCTACTAACTGAATTTCACACACACACACACACACACACACAATTTTCTTCACTAACACATCCATCATTAACTCTCAAATTTAGTTCTGCAATAGATGTCAATATTCGCATATAGACTGCAGTGACCATTTAAGATAGTAGAAAAAAAGTCAGAAAACAAACCAATGGCAATAATGTTGTAATTGATTTGTTTTCTGTCTGTCTGTCTGCATTGTTGATTTAAGCAATGGAATATATTTTACTGTTTTTTTTATTCATTACCATCGGTTTTATGCACTTCGGTTGCAAAGTTGCAATACATCCGACTTTGGTCGAGTACTGTACATAGTCTAACTCGTATTGACATATCTAGATGCCGAACAAACGTAGAGACAACAGAAAATATATATCTATATTGCGAATAATAACTAACATTATAACATTCTATCAGGTCGGTTAAAAGACGGGCAGAATACGCCAAGCGGAAAACACTTCCATCCAAACGGACCTCAGGTGCTTGTCATGCGGCAACACGAGTAGGTACATGCTCAACGATGTCGCGACAATAAATTCCAACAAACTATAGACCCGACCGGTTACGAATAAATGACAACGCGGCCATTACAAGCGCCGCCGGCTTCCACGACTGCGCACACGTGGCGCCGCAGGTGCGCGCCCGCATGCGGCGGTCCCGCGGCGCGGACCGTTCGCTCGGCGCCGCGCTACACGAGCACACAGCGCTGTCGCCGGGCACGCGGCCGGGAGACAGGCGTCTGATTGTTCATCGAATGACGTCACGTTACGCAACAAGGAAACGAACAGCGAACCCTCACAGAGCGGACGGGCGAACGGGTAGAGTACAAGTAGACACACTTGACAAAATTCAATAATCTAAATCTAAAATATAAATGTCATTTGTAATTAATATGACTACGAAAACCACTAACACTAATAAACATAATAATTTATGTAACAGAACACCAAAAAAGTTCATGAATGAATCAATAAAAACAAATGTATTAATACAAATTAATTACAAATGTTAACACGTTAGTCAAGCCACTTCATCCAGACCGGGAGACTGACACAACGTGAAGCGTGCATTTGAGACTTTCCTGCAAGTATCGGTGCACAGCGTCCGCGGGCGGGCGGCGGAGCGGGCGGGCGGCGGAGCGGGCGGGCGGCGGAGCGGGCGCGCGCGGTTACCTGCAGCTGCGGGTTGTTGACCACCACGTAGCCCACCAGCACGATCAGGTCCAGCACCATCGTCTCCGACAGCGTCTGGTCCAGGCGCTGGCTGCTCAGCCCTGATGTTATTTTAATCGTGTCAATTTTACGAGATGGGAATTTTCTGATGTAATCACAGATGTAGTTGGATAATTGAATTGATTGATTTTGAAATGCAAATCTTATTTTACTTGATACGGTTGTGTGCTCAGTATTTATATGTAGGTATCTAAACTAGCTTTATTAAATATTACTCCTTGTATTTGTCATCGCTAATGTCTGACGTTTGAAATAATAAATTGGAGAGTCAGAAAACCAAACGGACAGTGAAGCATGTAACCGAAACCCTCGTGTCTACTGGCGCCTCCGCGGTGTGTAGTGTGTAGTGGGCACGAGCGAGGCCACTCACGTGGAGCCGCGAGGCGCGGCGCCTCGCGCTCGCCGGGCGCGTGCTGCGCCAGCAGGCGCGCCACCGCCGCGCGGAACTCCAGCGGCCACCCGCCCTCGCCGAACGCCTCCTGCCGGCGAGCGGGCTCTCGTCAGGCACAAACATGGAGCTTGGAAGCTGTACATCGTGTAGCCGCACTAGGGCTGCACCGAGATAACACCCCCCCCCCCCCCCCCCCCCCCCCCCCCCCCCCCCCCCCCCAAGCCCCCCCCCCCCCCCCCCCCGGCAAAGTTACCACGAGGGGGGGGAGGTATTTTGTTGGTTGGCCGCCCC
>DWEI01004649.1:0-11494 GCA_018245875.1 Mysoria ambigua
CCTGTCCACGTCTTGCCACATCCAGCTCGCCTCCCACAAGAATAGAAGTCTAACAGAATTAAATGATCTAGATTATATTTAATATACAGAAAACAACAAGTAAATACAATTTACATCGTAAACTATTGGTCTCCGATGTTGTAATCAAATAATCCAAATTTAAATATCAAAAATTGGATACTAATTTTTATATCGCATATCACTGTTATTTCACACGATTTGCAATTCAACATGGAGCAGTTGGAAATTTGTCACACACGCTTCACTGACGTCTCATTCGGGTACGTCATCAGACCATCGTCTGCCGGCGATGATGCGATCGCGTCGCTGTCGTTCATCAATCATCATACTTCGGCGCGGCGATACGCCGACGTCGACATCGATTTATATACAGCTAACAGCTAGCAGCCAACAGGGCCAGTCTCGCTTGACATGCGACGATTGGCTCCATTCGTTTCGGCCGTTTCGTTTCATTTATGAACTCATGTCGATCGAACCTGAGACCCCGCAGACGATGGTAGTGTCTAGCAAAATAGATAGTATTAAGTCGGTTAATAGAATTTTAATTAATAGTCTTTTTGATCTAATGTTTTTGTTTATGGCTTTTATGTCTACTGATTTAGGATCGAATCCAGACCTACACCGCAAGTTAAATGTATTTTTCAATTAGATATAACTCGGTAAAATGGTGAATATAAACTAAGATATCAGCACGCCTTTGCTTGCTCCATAATGCAGTACATGGTACGTTACTTGAGTAAGATCTACTGTCTTAGCCTACCATCTCAATCATTTTACTTCTGATACAAGACCAGTGTCTAATGTTGGAACAATATAAGAGCAGGTAATTATGTTGAACTGAAATAAATAAATTTCAATTCATACATTTACTTTTGCCTCGCAGGCCGAGTGGTTGCAAGCCCGACAAGCCGATCGGGAGGTCCTAAGTTCCAATGCCGTTTCGGATTCAACTGGATTTTTATATCTTGAAGTTCCTAGTATTGTCTGGATTTGTGCCCGGTGTGATGATTAGGATAGCGGGATTCAATCTTAACTATTGTAACATAGGAGCTACACTCTTCTGCCTATCCCTTGTTGATAATATAGTCGATGTTACGATAAATTAAATTTCAAATCTTTTTGAACTCGATTGAAAATTTGTCATTAAACTACAGTCAGTCATCTAACTTGTATTGTCTGCCGCTCCCGCGGTTCTTCCTTCAAGGTTTCGTCGATGTCTAATCGCGACCTCAATTGCATCTCCAGTCTGTGTCGTGACTCGTAACGATCAATTGCTAGTCAGGATCTTATTTTATTAGAGCAATCTTAAAAAAAAACTTGATTTTAATAGCCAATATATTTTATAATTAATTTCAATATATTTATTGTCTGCCTGTCGAGTGGTTACGTGGCTCTTATTCACAAGGATCTGGTATTCGATCTCCAGATCGGTCAACATTGGTTTTTCTAACATAAAATTCCTAATAGCCGTTCTATATTCTTATCAGTGGAAGGTAATGGGGCCATCCTCCATGCCACGGTGCGAAGTGTAACATCAATGGCTAATTGTGGAAGTGTACTACTCACACTCCTCTGCCTACGTCTTCGGTGAAATACAAGTGTGATGATATCCATCTAAAGTGTCAAAACTTTTTTTAAATATTTACAAAGTGTCCAGTATCCAAGATGGTTGTAACAATTAAAACGTGATATGATTTAAAATCGAGCGCTAACACTTTGCACGTCCAAGCCATCTCATAACACACGCTAACAAGTCTTGCCGCGGGCGCTAAATGTGACAATAGACAAGCACGTTAATTGCTTGTCGTAAACAGCGCACAGAGAGAGCTTGAGTTAGGCTTCAGTTATACCCTTAATGCACCTCACTTGATCTTCAAAATTACCTTCAAAAGACCAAATATTCAATTTAAAACACATACTACGACATATTATGTACGATTTATATGTCTTACGACTATCGAGTATTGTCGTGGAATAAATTTCATATTATATATGGAGTTAATATTACATATCTTCACGCCAGGTCTCTTATCGGTTTGGTAGAGATCGCCTAGTGCCAAACATCCCAATCGTTACAGATCTTCAATAAAGAAATAAATATATTGGGACACCTCTACACACGACTATCTTATTAACTAGGCAGTGGTTATGATTCAATTTCCACATGGATAAAAAAATAAACTTTTCTAAATATACACTTATAAAGATAATTTCATTCCCAAATATAAATAGTTTTGTAATACTAAAAAGCAGAGCAAATGTAGAGGCAATCAGACGCCGTCTAACTACAAATAGGCGTATAGACATGTAATTGTATATAATGATTTTTATACATTATATGTCTATGTTATGTTATATATATTATATGTCTTTGATAACAAGTAAGTTAACGTAAACGATTTCAAACTTCGTTACAAACGATTCCACAATTTTCAACTTCGTTCCATATGAAACCGCCCTAAATTTAAACATGGTCGGTCTCTTAAATCAATTTCGCGATGACTTCCAATTATCGTATAGTATTCTGAAATACTAATGTAGCATTCAAACTTACTTCTTCTATTTTATATCATTAAAGTTGTATAAGCTGTACATTTAAGTTTATATTCGAATAACTCAGTTGAATTTTATATAGTTTTAGAAACAATTTCTGAAACCCCTATTATTGAGCATCTGAAATATTTTATCGAATAAATGCCAATTGGATCTATCAAGAATCGTATTGCATGTCTGTTGTGCATGGGAAGACGTAACAGAAAGAAAATAATAATCATACTGTCCTTTTAAAAACAAACACAAATATACATATATATTTAAAAAATACTAATACTTTTTTATTCATACATTTCTATTTGATGTCGGCCCCAGACGTTCGTCGGCTCCAGTGACCTGTGACATCTGTCTGTCCATTTGCTAGTGGTAAAGCCATTAGAGATAATCCATAAATACGTAAAGTTAATTCGTATGTATCGCTGTATAAATTCGCAAACATTGCGTGTCTATAGTCCTGTTATTATAAATTAGTGCATGAAATATTCGTGTTATTCATTGTTTACAAAAAAATTTATACTTATAAAGTTTTACAGGTTCTTAAAGATTTCCGAAATTGAATGCATTCTTCTATTTTCACTAATTATAGCAATATTTCGTATTATCAAAAACAAACAGCATTTAAATAATAATAAAATACTCTGGAATATGTTATATGTTATAAATAATGTCCGTCCGTATTTCTGTATTACCATCATTGTAAGCAAGTTAAGTGCGAAATAATTGTATAAGCAATTTGTTATTCGTCCGATCTTATCACAAAATTGTCGCATCGTCAACATCCATTAAGGGAATTGTCGACAATTGGGGCCAACTCGGGCATTAATTTTTGACAAAACATTAAGAGAAATATAACCGTTAAGTTCGAACGCGGCTCACGTCTCCACTTATCTTTATCAGTGTGCATATCACAATCGAATGCACTCTCTCAACTCTATCTCGAACCTGCATAGACAAAACCCTATGCCTGGTGCAGCCGTCTCCCACCCTACCTGGCGCAGCTCTCCCGTTCCCTCGTCTACACCAAATGTGTTATCTCGCTCCGACCTCAAAATTACAGTCGGTCGTTTTCGTCCATACTCGCATGCACTAGCCGTTGAGAGCCCGCTAAACAATTTTCAGCCAGTCGCTATCCGGACGGCAGAGGAGGTGTCGCTGTCCGTCGACTCTCCCGCGCGTAACATCGCAACCGGTGCATTTTGTATAGGGATGTTTATTCTGAGATAGTGCGCCCTACAAAACCCCGAGTTACAGTGGTGTGAACGCATTCGACACTCAAGTTCTAGGACTGGGCAGGAGTTTAGTTGAAGTGTTGTGGTCGGTTTGGTGGTCAAACTCCGTGTGAGCGGATGCCGAAAAGATTCGCTCGATTCTATCAGAGGTAAACACATCACATCAATCGCACGATAATATTAGAACGACGTTGCCGACTCATTTGACGGCCGACAACGGTCTTAATGGATTGGGCCAACGCACAAATGCAACATCAGAGCGGAAACATGAAATGAATTTAGTTTCAGTGGCACATTATTATGAGTTTCAGAAACATTTAGTGACTGTGGAAACACAATATAGCCGATGTTACAAAAGGCTCGGTGGTAGCGGCCAAAAATAATAAGTCAGAAGTTTCAATAGTTCGCCAAGTTGGGAACTTCTGAATAGAATTTAGCGCAAGCTGAATATAAAGAAGCCGGCTAATTGGATATTAATGATCATTACTTAGTGATTATACGAAATCATGTGGGTGTAATAAAAGCTGGCGATGAGGAAGCATTTTTTTTTTGTATGAACATGTAACAAAACAATCGATTACAACAATGGGGTATTGTTTCTGATTGAACCACGAGGCTTTTGACGGTGAATTAGTTTCATTTAAACAGTTTATTATAGAATAATATCGGTGGGTAGCACAATAGCGCCGAGCTATAGAAAATCAATTAACAGTAGCACAGGAACAATATAGATTGTTATTTCGAAGCGGAAATCTATATCGTTTGTTTATTATTTATTGTATCATTGAAACGCTATGCTAATGAAGACTTTTGTTTGATCAAATTGGCTACGATAACTGTATGAACATATAGGCATACACTGTAATATTGCATATAAAATATATAACTAAAATATCAAACTCAAAAACTTCTGTTATTTTCTTCTTATATATTATTTCTTTTATACTCTCTCTCTCATTCTCCAACGCTTCCATTATCGTCTGACATATTGTCTGTTATGATTTTGCATAACCAGTCGTGTGTGAACAGTACTAGACTTTTACAATTAAATCAACCCAAGGAACTTATCTCAAGTCTTCATCCGATGTATACTTAACTAGCATGTGCGCGAAGAAAATTGACAATCCGAATAATTCGTAACAAGGGAACGGTGGTAGCGAGTAATCTGTATAACTGTAGTTAAGGAACAACAGAAGAATATTCTCGCGAATGTGGCGTGCGAGGCGATAAAGTTGAGCGCGCGGTGTGTCCGCGGACGGACCGAGTGTCTTCGGAAACAATAGACAGCGAAGTGAGTCAAGGAAATTCACTTTATACTTATTTTCTTGTCTCTCGTGTTTACGTGGTGCGTGTTCTTTATTGTTAATGCAAGGGTTTATGCCCACTGTGTGAATTCTCACTAATACTGTTGGTACTGTGAATGTGTCCTAATGTTAAATACCGGTTGTATACAAGAATGAAATATATCATTGTCAGCATCGGTTTATTGTGGTCTTCTGCTCGACGCAGGCTTCTTCAGATGGATTATGCCTATATCTTCACGCTGGGAAAACGGATTGGGGATTTCAGAGCATAATAAAACGTATAGGCATCATTATAATTTCGAAGTAATTAGTCCATTAGACTGATAATAATCATTGTCAATTGTTATCTTTTCGCCTATAGACCAGGGTTAGTTTTGACGTGGGTTAAGGCCATAGTCTATCACGCCGGCTAAATACTGATTTCCAAAATTCATATGATTTAAAAAAATATTGTAGAGGAAGGTCTGTGCAGGTTTAAATCGCGAATAATATGTGTGTATAAGATTAATTGGTCATTATAAAAAGGCGAGTGAGTTATCTGGGATCTTAGGAAATTAAATATTTATCATGCATGTGCCGCTCTAGTTACGACCAGGAATCAGTGTGTGGCCAAGTGGCATGATCTGCAGCAGATGTTGTTATTAAATTAATGAAATCACAGTGTTTTAATTTTAAAACTCACTCAAATAAAAAATACAATACTATTAGGGTTACTTCTTAAAAATTGTTTTTATCTCCTTTTAACATACATTTTATTAACAATGGAATAAGTTATCATCTATAAAATATGTCATATTAAATATACATGACACTCGTGCTCTCTCTCTGACCTCCAAGAAGCTGGGCTATGCGATCCCTAAGCCCAGCGTGGGGATTATGGGCCAAAATCTCTCAGCGGAGACTTATGTCCAGCGGACCTAAATAGTCTATTAAACTCTTGATTACTTATGAACCCTGCCTACCCCGTGAGAGACAACACGGGACGATGTTATAAAAACATATTGAATGACGTCACAGGAACAACAATAATTTATATAAGAAAATAACACAAAACGTAACACCAAAGAATAAGTGGCAAGTGATAAAAGTTTGTAATATTCAGAAAACGAACGCTTTCGAAAACAATAAGCCAGAAATAAGTTAACGATATTTACCTACATTTCGATTTGTTCCGTTTATTTAATCTGTTTTGTTATATTGACTTTTATTCGCTTAGAGACTTATTGAGTTGTGAACATGAAAACTTCGATTGCTTCGTTGGTCGTGTTGGTTGCAAGCGCGACTGCCGTTCGATCCTAGGTTCGAACTCCGGGCCGGGCACTAATGGAGTTTTTTAACTTAGGGTATTCTAGTTGTGGCTCGGAGTATACATCTGTTCTTGGTGTATTGCAATAGACCACCTATTCCACAGAAGGACGTAAACGTACCTAATGAAACTTGGAATTATACCACACTCCTCTGATTATCTTTTAGGGGATTACAGCCGTCAGGTTACATATGTATGTAGAATTTAAATACATCCTGTGAATGTTATATGGTTGAAACATTTTTGATGGCTCTTTATTGAGTATGGTTTTCTTCAGCAAAGAGCTGACCTAAATTATTTATTAAGATGACTTATATCTATGAGTTTATGATAGGTAAAGGAAACATTAAGCCAGCTTCCCAACAATTTTTAAATCAAAACAAAACATTATCAGTCAATCAGTAAACAATATTTCCTAATAAGAATCCTATAGTACAATTGCTATTTAAAATATCCAAATTTTATCTTAACATATTATTTTAAGAATAAAGACAAAAGTTAATAAAAAATTACATTTGAGCGCTTAATTTGAATTCGATTTTTTACACAAAACAGACAATGTAATGAGTTATATTATTATGTTACAATTAGTAAACCAACTTTACATTTTTATAAGATATACTGTAATTCGATAAAATATTGACAAAAGTTGTTTTGAAAGTACAGTATCCAGTGGTTATGGCAAGAGCTGAAGCCAATGAACACTGTTTTGAGCGTAAGAAACTCATCTTCCAAGTCATTAACACATCGGCCCTATCTAAGATGCCGCGAATGCCCAGACAGATGTGACCAATTAACAACAACATTTGATCCTTGCGCCATCAACTAGAGTCAGTATCATTTACAAACTACCTTCGCACTATCCAACCATACACTTAGCATTTGTAATGTTAATTAGCACTATAATTAAATACTCGTGTGAAAACATGTACATAGGTCATAAATGCCACAAAGTTAAGGGTTATATTACTTCAAAAGGGCCCACACATGTAACAAAACGAAGCTATGAATAGATTTAGTAGAGCTCTTTTCTATAAACGCCACCATACAAAGCTGTTTTTAAGTAGCACCTTTGTTTGAAATTCCGTAACGCATAGAAATCTTACTTTTGATAAAACCCGGCCTCAATCCACAGTAGATTCATCATACGAAACGCCGTTCAAATGAAACGTTTCTTAAAATATAGGCTGGCTGTAGAGATGCCAAACCATCTGCGTTATACGGCCGTCCTGTTTTTTCTCCGTTAGTGGGTTTTCATAAATCTTAAAAAAAGGGAAACCGGAATATGTAAAAAGATACAATACTATATATATAAAATATACATTCAAAATGTAATAATCTTTTGTTTTTTTTTTAATTATTTTGTGATCCATTAATTTTAAGTTACGTGTATATTTCTACGTATTCAATATATTTTAAGTCATATATTTTTATTTTCATATAAATTGAATGAAAATATGAAAAGAAAAAATACTTGAAAAAAACTGATAGTGCTTCTAACATGCAATAGTTTTTGTCTGTAAAAAATGAAGTACTTTATGTTAAACGAGTTACATTCTAAATCCGCGTTTTCTAAATGTAAAATGTTACACACCAAAATATACATACCTATTTGTTATAATTTTGGGGCTTCCTATTTTCTTACTGAATCTTGGTCACCCCACCAACAACTGACCATAATTTGATGGATGTTCTCGCTACAAATGCGTATTCATCCATTGGTACTGAGCGAGAATATTACCAAATCGATGCCGATATCATCTTTCCGTGCTGTTATTACGAATATTCTGTATTAGAATTAGATTAGTGATGGTATTGATATACGGATTGGTTATTGATATCGTGTATCGGTTCTGTTACAGACCGGTCTTAATTGATGTATGAAACTATTTCTGAGTCCTCGTTAAGATACGCAAACGTAACTGGTAAAGCGTGAGCGTGTACTACACTCTTCTGCCTACCTCTTCGGGGACTACAGGCATGATGTTACGTTATATATAACACTACGACTTTGGGACTGATATGCACTATTATAGTTCGTCATTTTGGGAACAAAAGGAATGTTGCCAATAATTAGGTAGTCAGATATGTTTGGAACTTTGATATTTAACAAGTTGGAACATCTTGTTAAGTCTTAAAATCTTCTGTCACATCCAATTTTCATGAATATAGTTGAACATTCTCCGAATAAAGAACTGAATTCAGTAATTTAATTTTACTTACTAATTTTAAATTTACAGTGTTTCGGCATGAATTTATTTCGAATTTTGAAATAAGAATCACTATTCTTTGGTATAAGTTAATAGCCTAACAGTACTTCGTCTACTACAGTATAAAGTGAGTTTACGTCACAGATTGCTAGGTATCCGTTGATTTGGCAATGACCTTTTTACTTTACTATTATTCGATTCCTTATATTATTATTTTGGTTTCATCATCAAGTTCCTCAGTTTCTTAGTATAGTAGAGTAAAAAAATCCTTAGAGTAAAAAAATCCGGCAGTATCGGCATCTTTTCATTAGAGATCATTAGAGTTTGGAGGATGAAAAATGAAAAATAAATAAAAGAAGGCCTACATTGTAAGCTTCCGAGGGAGTTCTGTTAGCTGAGCTTTTTTATAAAATTTTGTCTCCGTGATATTTTTTAGCGCTGTTAAACTTGAGACTCTTTATTTTATTTGTTTCCAGAGATTTTCTTTTCAGTATCATCGGTCACTGTAGAGACCCGTACCCTGTTCTATTTGAAGTTGTTCGTTTGAAGCAGCCGAGAAGCATCATTTTTTCTATGTTTATCTTCATACAAAGTCACACAACTTGATAACTTTGAACAAGAAACAATATGAGTCATGCAAAAAGTTTCTTCGTATATGGGTAGCAATGGATAGCTGGATGGATGGATAGCTGGATAATGGTAGCTGAACTGAAACATTTTAGCGTTTCACTCATTGTTTTATGTTATTATATTCTTTACTAGAAATTTGACGCTGGTATTATTTTCGAAACAGTTTTTATTATTTATATTTTACTGTTGTTAACAAAGGTGGACATAATTCCAATTCCGTTTTCTAGAAATCATTCCAGGTGATGATACCTAATAATATTATTTATTATATAACTTATATAATTTAAAATTCCATTATCTCCGTTCCTGTACAATTTTCATATATTTATTCCGAAAGATGGTCTCATATTTAAACCGTATATTTTCAACTGCGAGTAATAACTCACGTATTTCTCTATCGGATTTGAATTTCCACTGAACTAGAGTAATCAGAGCGATCTGACCAAGTTCGAAATAAGTAACTTAATGTTATTCAAAACGTGTCTCCACATTTATCCTAAGTGGGAGATCTGGCACGACTTCACCGACAGCAAACCAACTTCGTATAAATGTCGGTTCTACTATAAATAGTTACATGTTATTAACTTTTTGGCGAGTGATTGTATAATTGTTAAGTGATGTTCGTTTGATAATTTAATTAAATAATAATTAATATGATACAAATATATACAAAAAATTGAACATTATTTTGAATCTCTGAATGCAATATCAAATGCCAGTAAATATCAGCGTACTTAAATACCGAAGACGGAAAATACGATAAGTTCAATCGAGTCAAAACGAACGCATCTATCACACTGTATTTAAACGAAACTGGTGGTGTTCAAGTTTCCAATTTCATTTCACTTCCTGATGTAACACTTGCAGTGCCAAGGAAAGATTTGCATTTATTCAATTAAACGTATCTAGCTGACCGTACTGGGCATGAGGTAGGTCTGATGCCGGTCGACCACGATAAAACGCGACATTCGCGACCAATTTGAATAGATACCGTACGTCCAGATAATGATACGAAGAGGATTAGAGCGATCCAGCTCATTAGAGGTTTTTTTTTCGATTTTATATTACATGTTTTGTGATAGTAGCATACATTCTATTTATTATTAAATCATATCAATAATTTTTGACTTACTGCGTCTATCATCATTATCATCGTTATCACTACCATCATCACCTTCAACTTCATCACCATCATCATAATCATTAACAACATGGTCATCATTGAACTATATTAAACCACAACTGAATGAACGTATTTTCCATTGAGCGTCATTGTACCCAATTATTAAGCTAATATCGCTACATAAAAACAATTAAAAAGGTATTTATGCTTCATTGCACTACTTCGCTGCATTTTTTTTGTGTATTTTATTTATCTTTTATTTTTCAATTAAGTTTTAGTAGTTTTGTATCTGTGTGCGATTTTTTTCTAACTTATTATTAAAATTTGCGAATAACCGATACTTCACAGTCAGTGGAAAAATGCTTTTATTATAAACTAGATTTTGTCAATAAAATTAATAATTGTAAATAACTAAGCTACTTGTAAAGCTAAGCTAATTGTAAATAACTGAGTTAATTACCTTAGTTATTTTACTCAATTCTCAATACTTAAATTATATATACTCAATAAATACATATGTACTAAAATAATTGAATGGAATACGAAAAGAAAATGATTTATCTTTAACTGTATCTATACATATATATTCCATGCGATGAACATTTCTTCCGTCTTCTCGTTTTGGTTTGTTTTGATCAGATTATATTATAATTTCAATTCAATATATTATAATTTCAATCATGATTTTAGTACTGCTCGATTTAAATTATGACCTTTCAAACTGAAATTGTTTGTCATGTTGGCTGTCATATCTTTATCTAGAATTCGTTTACTGGTTTTCAGTTCATGATATTGCTTAAAGTTTTATTCAATAATAAAAAAATACCATTTCTTTATACATATTATTTGTTATTGGTTATTAACTGTAAAATATTAACGTCTCATTGGAATTGAATATATGAACTTATACGCTTGTTTTTTAACAGCTTGTTTTTAACATAATATGAATATTGTTTTAAGTACAACCACACAGAGTTTAATTTTAGAAATAATAATAATAAGTAATTTTTTACACATAGTCAATCCGGTACAGGAGTATTTATAAGCAAATTGTGTACATCAAAGCAAAGAACCTTTGCTACTGCAATAAGTTCCAATTCAGTATTCTGTGCTTAATA
>DWEI01004650.1:0-11494 GCA_018245875.1 Mysoria ambigua
TTTCGATCAATTTAGTTTACATGTACATACTGTACCTCTATTTCATTCGGCTATTTAGCGATTCGTCGCAACCTGCTATGTTAAATAAATTAACACGCACCAAATATTTATGGCCTCCAGTGTCTACTTAACACCAAGCATAGAACAAGCTTGTTAGCGTCTTTATTACTTTGTAAAAAGCTACTTCTCTAAGTACGCACCGTACCATGTCCGCTAATCCAATACAATTATATGAATCACCATCAAATTGAAAAAAATGCACGCTAATTTCACCTCTTCTGGTACCGGAATAAGAGTGGTAAATGTATGTTTAGTGTACAGAAGGATGGTATTATGTGTTAAATCATCAGAGTTGCAAAAACCAGACGGTAGCCGTCTATCGCGTTGATCGCGACGCGATGACGTCGGCGCTGCGTTGCTCTCTGCTCTGTGGATGCGGTAAAAAAATAATTCTCTTTTTATTTAGCAATAGGCTTGCGTTTAGTTTCAATCCCACCTGTTGGAAAGCCAGATGCAGCCTAAGATGTAGCAGGCTTGCCTAGAAAGTGCTTATTTATTTTTGTCTAGAATAATAAGAGGTTGTGTCAATCGGAATAAATAGAAGGCAAAAAGCATTCCACTCTTTCGAAGTCTGCAGTAGAAACGATTTAGCGAAACCGTTTCGTTCTGTTCAGAGACGTGTCTATGAGATGTGTAGGGTACTCTGCCGAACTTCTAGATGTCCGATGGTAGAACGGAGCGGGTGGAACCAGATTATGGAGCTCTTGTGATATCGAGGAATATTCTGTATTATCGAGGATGGTTGTGTTGTAATGGAGTATTGATCCATATCTTTTCACGAGTATTAATTTTTACTTGGAACCTAACCTACAACCTCGGCTTACAAATTACATCATATTTAATTATTACGTCATATTTAATTCTGAGCATAGATTGTTGTAGCTAAAGCAATGATTTATATACGATGTCTTTATTATCTCATCCATAAGGCAAAAATAAAACCTATTCTAGCCTGCTGTTCTCTTTGCTAATATTCGTTTACAACTTGAACATCTGTACTATAAAAAAATCCAAAAAAAAAATCCATACATATTGAAAACTTGGTTACAGCACAATGAAATGTGTCAAGATTAGTAGAAACGTAATAGCCCTAGTTAATTCTGAATACCGCATCTTTTGTTGCTACGTAATAGAACTACGTGAGTATTGGCTGAAACAACGATAAAGGTATTTTTTTTGTAACAATATTATAAACACAATCTTCATCATCATTAGCTGGTATTATTCTGCTACTGGACACAGTTCTATCTCAAAGAGCGCTATCGTAGCCTGTGAACGATCAAGATAATTACTTACTACTATTCATTTTTATACTGGCTCATTAAAGCACCTTCGCAACTTGTTATATTATCTGAAGATACAATTTATTACGACACGAGAACATTATGCCACATCCGGACCCATCACTTTATAGCTCCGGCGCATGTCACATAAATCAAGATGGCGCCGATAACAGGCCACCGCTCATAAAGGCAACAATGAGAACGAATTTACGATTCATAATTGTACATTAGAAGCGCTTGTGGCCCTGAAGCGCTAGCATATCGCAAATGATCTGGTAAGTTAAGCAACGTACGGTACGTAGTAACAGTTAGAAATAAACGGTAGTATTATGCATATTTGCTCATAAGAGTATAGAATAAAATTTATAGATATTAGGTATATTTGAGTAAAACTCGATATATTTCACCGAGGGTCCTTTGGCAGATGTAAAGTTTCAATCAGACAAATTGGACAACAAACTGATCCATGGAAAACATATCCATGGAAACATATTCTAGAAAAGAGCATTGTATAGGTTGTCAAAACTTATAGCTCTGAAACTTGAACTCGATTGTATATGTATGTCAGCAAAATGCCCTATCCATTATTTCGATGCTCCGATGCACGTCACATAAATCAAGATGGCGCCGATAACAGGCCACTGCTCATAAAGGCAACAACGAGAACGCATTTACGATTCATAATTGTACTTTATTAAATATCCGTCGGTTGCATTTTAATGGAAGTATTCTGACCAACAGAACTCGAGCCGCAAATTACCATAGATATACTAAAGTTAGAAGTGGCAATAAAATATTTTTATAATATTTATATAAGATTGTTTGTAGTGATAATAAAACACGTAACTTCACGCCTGTAATCCTCGATGAGATAGGCAGAGGAATGCAGAATACAGCCACGTTTCGCCGGTTACGTTTACGTCCCACTATAGAATAGATGTTGAGCCTATTGCCATTTATCGGGCACATATCCAGACTCTGAACCACTATCAGAATTCTGATTAGATTTTCTAGTAGAAAATTTTCTAAATAGAAAATTTTTGTAACGTTCGATCCGGGAAACGAACCCCGGAACTTTCGATTAGCAGTCGCACTTGCAACCAACACGGCCAACGAGGCAGTAACAAATTAAATAATAATGGTGGTAATAAAATATTTTTTTATAATAGATATATAGGTTTTTATTAGTCGGAAATCAACTACATATAAGCTGATCATCAACGGAGCTTCGAATTTCATACCCCTTACAAAACGCAGGTTTTCTTTTAGTTCAGGATGTTTTCCTTTACTGTTATTTTTCTAAAATATATTATAATCGATATTTATCTTTAAAACTTTGATCGTCTCGTTGATACTATTGGTTGCAATTGCGACTGCCGATTGGCAGGTGCCAGATTCGTTTCCTGGATTGAACACTACAAAATTTTCTAATTTAGACTTTGTTGTAGTGGTTCGAAGTATGGATATGTGCAAGGTGTATGGCAATAAGCTCACCACCTATTGCATAGTAGGACGTAAACATAACTGGTTCCTCTGCTTACCTCTACGGGGATTACAGGCTTGAAGTTACGATGTAATGTTTATTTTTAAAACTATTGATTTTAAACATTTTACTTCGAATGTTTATAATTCAACCATTCAAATCTTCAGGCACGCTTTCTGAACTAATTCTCAGTCATTGTTATTTTTAAATACCGTAATATGACGAGGATAAAAAATATCGATTATAATCTGTTTTTGACATTATTGTAAAACGGTTGACAATATACAAGATAAGCATGTATCTCGTGCGTATCTGCGGACCCTAATACAAAACCCGGCCACGATATTCTTAACACGGTTCGTTGAGGTATCTAAATTGCTACAACATATTCACTGTCAGTGTTCCTTGTGTGTTCCTTCCTGCGAAGCGACAGGGTAATGCCGTTGTGAAGTCTGAATGACGTGCCAGAGACGCCACACGTGACACGAGGCGATTCAACGCAGCCCTCTGGGATCCCAACGCGTCGCTGACTAACTTGAGACAGGCCTCGTGTCAGTATGCACAGACATATACGTGCTGGCATATTGCATGACAATATCAGGTGGAACGCTACCTCATGCTATGTACTTTTATTATGTATGATATGCATGCAATAGCAGTGATTACTCACATAAACAGTGCAGCAGAAACGTAACAAGGAACATATAAATGCAAATTTTCAATTTATGATATTGCTCAATGCATAATATTATCGTGATCTATATAGATATGTAGTCGTATATAATTATATATTATATTTAGTATTATGTAATTGAATTAAGCAAACATTTGTACACAGACTACTTTTTTTATAAAACGCTGGAAATCTTTCACCTTGTTGAAATACGCTTATCTAGTGTTGTTTGATGAAAATCGGAACTTCGTTTCACTTTGCATGCTTGAAATTGCAAACAATGCACCCTCCGTATCAAAAAATATTTCATGAAAGTTAATCACCAACTGTCACTCATACAAAGCTTGACCGTGTTTACCAAGCCAGCACCGTTTCCAGCGCTATATGGCATAAATAGAATTTGACCTAGTTTTAAAATCTAACAGTTACACAGTCACTGCAAACAGCTTAACATATTTGCCTCGTAAATATCCCGCAATTCTTACATACAAATTGGGTATGGTCAGCAATTAAGCACACATTATCAACGGTTCCGTGATAACCTCCCATTCGTCTCGGCATTAGCATACGAGAATTATTCCATTACAGTGTTAATAATTTAAAAATAATACCTTGCAACACGCGACCGAGAGTTATGGGCCTCTGGAGATGTATTTACGAAGGTATAGATCATTTAAAGTGTAATGTACTTTATTATTGAAACTTTAAAGTTCGTTTCAGAACGATACCTAGTACATTCGAGGTAACACAACGTCAAAGAAACTTGGATTATAACCTGAGTAAATAGGGTTGAATTTAAAGTTAAATTTCCACTTAGGATTCCCAGTGGTACTGAACATTTTATGATGCCACTGGTGGACATGAACGAAGGCTATTAATCTCTTAATTTTAAGCTTTTTTGCAGTCTGTGTTTATATGGAGGAGAAACACAAGAAAGTATAAATTTTATAAACACAACTTATCTACGTTACAATCATATGAATTATTCAACGGTTACCGGCCAAAATTTACATAACTCATTTGGCTAAAATTATATATTTAATTGAATTTACTTTATACAAATGAAATAATTCTTCATAATAATAATGTTATAATATTTCATAATAATAACTAAAAAAATTGTACTTTCACTCCACCTAATGCATACATACTTATGATTAATAATTGAATATATTACATTAGAGTATCTCTTCTTTAATATACGTACACAAATAATGAATATTAATTTAAAATTCGCGGAATGTTAAGAAAAGAAGACTGGAGGAAAATGTGAAGAGAGAAAAACAGAAGGAAAGAGAGAAGAGACCCGAGCTGAGTTATAAGAACCGTTAAGGCTTCTGATATCTTAACAAATTACTATAACATATTAATATATTTGCAAGACGAAATATATTCTAATATAAACCCAGAGGCCATAGCATTATACCAGCCCGTACGTACTAATCACAGTTATAATTGGAGTATTGTTTATGATATTTTTATCGTATTGTCCATCAGCGACGGCTACAATGTGATCATCACGTGACTTCAATAAATAATAAACCTATTTACAGCACAGTATAAAAAAACAGTACAGACGTATACGTACACGAATATTTTCCATAAAAGGCGAACGAAAACTACATATTTTCATCAACTACGGTATGCACCAACTATGAATGTTTTATATAGATGGTGTTAACAACTGAAATCAGCGGGCATGTACGTTAGCGAGTAAACAAAGAAAACAAGCCCAGCGCCACACTAGAGCGGGCAGAGCTCTCAGATTGTACAAACGCAGCGATAAATCAGCCACACGCTGCAGGTGCAGCGCGTTGCCGACGTTCTGAAATATTGCGACACAGGGCAACGGCGTCGTAGACACTTCACATGTAGCAACGTAACACCGCGCCCGTAACCCGTGAGGAGGAGCAGAGGAGTGCGGTAATCTGCCAGGTTGAAGTAGCTGGGTATGGAATAGGTGGTAGCCGACGAGCTATACACCAAACAAAAGTTCAGATTTCGACCCACTACGTAAGAACAAAATCTAAGAACAATCCAGAACCTATCCGGGAATTCATTCCAGGATCTATACACTTCATATACAGGCGGTTTTATTACACAGGCATCTTTATCACGACTGTATTCCTCATTGAGATAGGCAGAAGACTGTTGTACACTTCCTGTTTTCACCAGTAATGATTATTATTATTATTATCATCATTAACCTTAATAATTACCTGAGATAAATAATATTGCAAAATTAAATTTCACTCCATGTAAATGTTAGTACATTGTTATAGTCCGTTAGAAGTAAATTGTTGGCACAGTCTGTCTTCAATTATTTTTCTTATTTCATTATACAAAGTTATGCATATATTCCTAAAAGTATTAATCTGTTTTATTCATCAGGCTTCATCATCAGCTTAACGCAGTCTACTGCTGAACATATACTTCACCTAGTGAACGCTACTGTACCCAAAGCTTAAATGTGATACAAGGCTTGATGGCATAAATGTTTCAAAAAAGAAAACATTGAATATATGAATATAGGCTTTTATAAAGAACATGAACTAGGCTGCATGCAGAAAGCTAAAAACGCTTAAAATGAATAATCAAATCACTCTGTTGCTGCGTACTCTGTGGCTGAAATATCACCGCCATCTTGCATTTTGGATTAATTGAAACGTTTCGTATTAGGCGAACGATTTTAAAACACAATTATTTGTGTAACGACAGCCTGCGTTCCCGCGCTCGCTCTTTTATCAGCTGTCGCTATAAATTGTATACGCTGACAGCTAATTAGTTGATAATTAATAAATAAACTGTTCGCGTTTAATTATCTTAGGTATGCTTCAACTGTTCTCTAATTGCTTATTCACTGTGAAATATCTTTTGTTTTTTAACGTCTACTTGCAAGACAGATAGATACTAGGAGTTCTTAGGCCCCTAGGCGTTAAGGGGCAGTTGATCGTGTTTTGTGTAAAAGATCCTTTAAGTCAATCAACATCCCTAACCAAAAATCGTGATTGAAATGACCGTTGGTTGTGGTCTGAGAGCCGATGGGAGGGTAACACTAGACACAAGCATGTGGTATAATTTTACAAAATTTGATTCACTCAGTTCTTTTCTATGGAACCCTTGAACGTATTTTTTTATGAAAAATGAGAAAACTTTACCCTTTTGTTCTAAGTGGTTATTTGAATTGTATTATGTTGAGAAATATACATTCACTGTTCTAATCATTCATATACTTTTTCATATTCACAATTATAATAACGAATCTTATTTAGTTGTATTCAATGAAATAAACAATAATTTATTGGGACTTAATATATTTTTAATTTAAAGAGTCCGGACAATTGCCTGATATTCTTAACATTTTAATTTCTTCAAGTCAACATTATCACCTACTGGCACGTTGGCCAATAAATCACTTCCTACTATTATATCATACGCTAATCATAATACACGCAAGCCAGTATAGGTCTTAAGACGTACGCAACAATGGCTATCGTGGGTTACATGTACAACAGAGCGCGTAGGCAGGTTTTTCACGACAATAAATAATGTTATAGTCCATGAGGGTGATGTCAAAACATCACGTGACTTATTAAATAAAACATTGCACTTACGTGTTACGTGCGGCATTAAAATATAATTTATTTTAATAACGCTGCTATACATTTGAAGTCAAACTTTTCTCTCGTAACACACATCTAAATAGTTGCTGTACTGCGTACTATCAAAAAACATATTTATTTACATCGGAAACATAAAAAATATTCGTATATGAATTTATGAACATAAATATACATATATTTCTGTAAAAAAATATTACAGTATACAGAAACATGATATACTTCGTAAAACATTGTAAAATAAAGTCTTCTCTGTTTTATTAAAGTGTATTAGCATTTGCAAACAGCTGTAAAAGACGAATCAATGACGAAATACAACCTTGTTATCGACAAGACGATTGATAGTTGAATGCGAATAAATTAAAAGGCTCATTCCATTTAGTGCTATAAGAACGACACAAAATTTAAACACAGAAGTAAAGACCGCATTTAATTTGCATAGAAATAAATACCGTATATAATTTGCATAGAAATAAAGATTGCATGTAATAAGTATAAAAAGTATATTTTTAAAATTACGTAAGTTTTCCAATAATTTAAATTTAGGTTAAATTTGTTAACGAATTTAATATTTAATGTTAATAACACAAAAAGCGATTCCAGATTTTAATGTTAGTTCCACAAATCACTGAATCAACCAATCAGCCAAGGACTTGTTTATATATTGCAAATTAAAATCAAATGTTAGATAAAATTCTCTATTATGTCTGCAACTTCCTTATCTATGGACAAAATCTTCGTTATCTCGGTATCAAACTGAAATTTATAATTGAATATTTAATTTTATAAGTCCTTGATTAGCTCTATGGTAAAGTTGCTGCGAGGCGCGAACGTCGAACCCAGGGCGGGTTCAAATCACGGGCCAGGTACTATTTTGATTTTAGTATTTTTCTCGTCAATTTTTTTTAGTAGTGGCTTCGAGTCTGAATTTATGCCCAGTCGCCAATACTAAAACGTTGTATAGTGAGACATAAACGTGACTGGTGAAACGTAGGAGTGTATGAGAGTTCCTTTGCCTACTTCTTCGCGGATTACGGGCGTGATTTTACGTCTGAAAGTATAACAATAATCGAAAATTACTGTACAATAAATGATTTTATTTCTTAAATACAGCGTTATCGGTGCTAAGAAGAGAAAACCAACGTCATTATTTTGTATTCTGTTCTGAATGATGTACGACAGTCAAACCTTATACGAAGATATTGTCTACTTATGCCATACTCGTGCTTATTCTTAAAACATTAAGGACTATTTAAGTATACATGTAATTTCCGATTCTAAACATTTTATTCTTTAAAATTCTTGTAATAGTTATTACAAAAGAATATTCATTCATACATTCATTTATGGCATGCATAAATTATACGTTATTAACATGGAGTTTCGCCATTTAAAAATATCTTATAATGGCTCACGAAGGAGTCAGTAGTCTCACAAACCTGTGTGCACGTAGAGTGATGAATGGGAATGAAGCACATCAGGTATTTAAGGATAAGATACCAGGCGCGATTACATAGTAATAAATTTCCGAAATAATTATCGATTGTTTTGTTACATACATCAATTAAATTCTCATGTTCCATGTATCGCTTCTATAGAAATATTTTAGAGCAATGTATGGACGGATATGTGATGGTGCTTGTGACGACACGCGGATTTGTTAAGCGGATAATTTAAAAAGTGACATGAGTGTAAGAAGTGACTTATTACATAGAAATCATTCATAATCGTTTTCCATTTCTGTGTACGGTAAATTTTGAATTTCTTAAAGTTTAATTTCTAAAATTGGTTAAAAGTCTAAGTGAAAGTGACTTTGAAAAGACAATAATTGCTTGACAAAATCGATGTCCATTTGAATCGACATTCAATAGAATATAATAATATACTATAATATGCGACACTAAATATTTTTATACCTTTATTTAATTAAGATACTGTGATTTATCGATACTCTTATCACTTTATAACATATGTTAATAACGATCGCTTTCATCAGATTGGCGTTGCATACAATTATCATAAAATACGGAAAAATTATACACTCATTCATATGCGGCTGACAGTAATGTGGGACTCAAAGAAATCTAATAGCAACAGACAATAACAAATGTAAAATCGATTGATTAATACGATATTTATCAAGTTTTTCTCTATGTGTATGTGTTATTCACGCTCGTGTGTGATCGAAGACTGTGTCGAGGAATATTGTAAGGAATGTTCTAGAAATAAGTACATTGACTAGGTGTAGATCCACACACAGTATGCGTTTTTGAATTCTATATTTAACTGAATATTGGGAACATGCCTCATCATCATCATTGTCGTCGTCATCGTCATCATCATCATCGGCCTATTGCAGTCCACTGCTGAACATAGGAGAGCTCTCCACGCCGGGCATGCAGCTTTGGGCTCGAAGAGCACTTCTTCTCTTTTTTATAACATGTGTTATGTTAGCACATAATATACAATTGAGTTCTCGAATATTCTAAAATTGCTTAATTCACCAAGCATTACGGCATCATCATAACACTCTTACCGTTTCTTTATTGAACACAGATTTCTTCTCAGTATAAGAAAAGTGAAATCTATAGTCTGACTAAGCGCGTGCTGGCTGTAAGTACTTGATATATTTCTTAAATTTCATAATAATTTGTTGTTATAAACATATATGTATCTACGTGGTCAATGCCATAGTTAATCAGATACTTAGCATGCAACCCAACAGTTATCTGCAAACATGAATATTAACACAATATCTTGGAAACGATTGCAATCGTGTCTATATTCAGCGTTTATTAATCGAAAAACACGAACACATTCGGACGGGCGATTAACATGGCGATTAGTTTAATTTATTTAACGATAGAGACGGTTGGCGATTTTATTTTGTTTATGGCGTATAATTTAATACACAATTGAGGAAAATGTTTGAAATGCTATCGGTGTAATTCTATAAGATGGGGTCGCGATAGAAACAGTCCGTAAATTTTGTTTTATTGCGAGATAATTGCGTTGTGTGCATTTTAAAACTGACTCATTTTTGTATCTTCATTCGAGGTTGTTGTTGTGTATTGAAATGTATACAGATGTACGTAACAAGCTGTATGTTCATATAAAAGTAAGTAACAAGTAGACTAGGTCGAGTCGAAGTCGAGCGGTTGTAAGCACAATTGCTAACCCAGTGGTCATAAGATTCAAATCCCGGGTCGAATGCAACCTATTTAATAAATTACATTCTAATATTTCTAACTTAATTTCTAGTATTGGCTGGAAGTCTGGATTTGTGCCCTGTGTATGGCTATAGGCTGTAGGCTCACCCCCTATTATACGACGGAAAAGTAATTGAAGAAAGTGGGAGTGTACTGCACTTATCTCCCTGCCTCTCCAGCGAATACAGGCGTGATGTTACGTTTTAAGTAACAAACCACATTAAACGTAGATCGCCCGATATAAAGTATTTTTAAGACAAAACTTGTTTTGTTTTAAACTATCTACGTAGTATATAATATACCTAGAAATATGTAACCGTGAAATCTATAATGTTCAGTATGTACTTTTAATGAAATTGAAATCGTACAATTTTTATGCAGCAAGGTACACTACTTAGGTTTGTAAGAAGATTATTCATTTGATATCTACTCTTATCTAAGTGAGTAAGTGTGGATAGTCCCAATGATGGGCTTCGGATTTCATCTCTTATATACAAATTTACATGCACTTTTAAGATTAAAATTATCTCTCTATAACGATATAGGAAATATCGTAAATAAATGTACATAGCCCACAAGATGCCATAGTGTGACATACATCTTTTGGAATCTCCAATTAGCCAGCAAGGTAGACTGTCTTAACTGTTTCAAAGCAAACAGTTAGCGTTGATCGTAATGATAACTGAGATACTTATTGGGGTGATGTTGCCATCGGTGAATTATTTACACCGGGGTTTTCCACCGTGACA
This sequence comes from Mysoria ambigua, assembly GCA_018245875.1. Lineage (NCBI taxonomy): Eukaryota > Metazoa > Arthropoda > Insecta > Lepidoptera > Hesperiidae > Mysoria > Mysoria ambigua. The sequence goes on from DWEI01004650.1 coordinate 11,078, forward strand.
GTAAACATAAAAAATGGTGACATAAACGATGTTTGCGTCGTAAATCCGTGTAAGTAGGTGGCTGCATATATTATAATTTGTTATCGGAAACATATTTCACATTCAGAGCGCGAGATAAACATTTTTAATTCCTACATCAAGTGTCACGATAAATATTGCAATGTGTCGGCGGTGCGACCCACGCGAACCGTATCTATAGAACAGCACACTTTTTAAATATTTTTTGATATCTTATATCGCCCTAAGATAATATACCAAATTAATATACCAAAAGTAACCCTCTTATTCTGAGAGGGAGCCCATGTTTCAACAGTTATTCTTATGTTAACAGTTATTAGTTATGTTATTCTTCATATCTTGAACATATACAAATTATTCTTAAAAATCACCCTAAGTACCTATGGTCATACTTAAAAA
>DWEI01004651.1:0-11491 GCA_018245875.1 Mysoria ambigua
AGGGTTACGCCGGTAATCATCTCGCTGGGCATGTGGTTCAGGGATGGCAGAGAACAGCTTCTCGCACCGTCTTCGCTACTGCCTATAAGTGGCCAGGGCATTTTTCTGCGCCTAGACAAACCGCGATATACCGCGATCTGCCAGCGCCAAGCTGACTTGCCTGTCCGACACCCTGTATCCTGGCACGCGGTCGCGGAGTGTATTCTTACTCAGCCCGGACACGGACATGCTGTGTTGGAAGTGGAACATAATAATAATAAACATAAGCAACAGTTATTTCTCACAACGCTATCTGTAGAGGCCACTAAAAGGTAGGCACGATTGCATTATGTCCCACATTTATTATGACGCCTTTTCAAAGGCTTAAAACATATTTTTTTTTTATCTTATCAAAAACGTAGTATTATCTGTATATTTGCTCATGATGCTATAAATATAAACATGATTTATAACGATAAATACTCGGGGCATTGTTTGTATACACTGACACACACATACAAATTGTTTGTATACATTATTTTATCATATACGCCTTTTTGGACGATGGAGAGTGTGCTACTCCTCTCTACTTAATTTTAAGCAACAGCTAGCCGCGGCCGCACACACAGATCTGGTCACACACAGCATACGACGTCACGCATGTGAGCAATCTGCTTGTTGTAGCTGCTCCTGCTGTCGTTTTCGGTTATCAACATGTGTAGCATGTTTCATTTCTAACTAGCGTTAATTAAAATATCGGTGCTTTCGTAAATCTTTATAACAGTTGAATATTGATTTGGAATATTATTTAGTGTAGCTGAATATTTTTAATGCGATGAATTGCTTGTTATATGTACTTATATCAAAATTAAGCAGTAATATTTCTTAAAAACCAGGTAATCAAAAACCACATTGAGGTAATAGATTCCTAGGGGGGATTTACAAAGTTACAAGCCTTTCAACAGATTAAATATCCCTACATTCAAAGGTAGAGAAAAATGTGTCGGGAAAACCTGTACACATTGGGATTCTTTGTAGACATCTCCGAGGCGGGTCAGCCCTGCCGATCCGCACTTGGTCGGCGTAGTGTATCCTTTTCAGGCCTGATAGGAATCCTGTATCAAACAATGTAACAGTGAAACGTCGATTGGGATAATAAAAATGAGAAATAAACATAAAACTGCTGAAGAATGCGATTTACAAGGGCGTTACGTAAGGGATGCTACGCCGTAGCTCGTAGCAGTGGCAGGTAAATGGCACTTTTGCTACGCTAACATTCACAATACACAGGAGTGCCTCAGCCCATCTGTTCAGGAAAATACACGCACGCGTAATACTATTATGTTTTTGTTAGATGTGCAGTACAAAAAAAATAAAAAAAGTGAAAACTTTCAAAATCACATCCATTTAATTTCACACGAAGCATTAATGTCGCGTTAGATTTTAATTTTCTCGCTGCAATACGACAGTATTGTACGATTACATAAAGTGACGTTAATATGCGCATCACAATAGGTACTTACATCACGAACAGGCGATAACAATAAAGCCGCAGATAAGACGACCTTTTCTGGTATCGCCGATGGTGGACGATTCATCAACGTAATAATGTGTAAACAGCCAATAAATCACAGCACTGTGACACAAGACAATCAATGAAAACACCACGTGTAAGTACCCTTAACATAAGGGCAACGACACATCTGAGGGATCTTTTATACGGCTCACAAATGTACGGTATGCACTAGACTGGTTAGGGCCTAATAATGCATACATTTATTGTATGTAACATGAGGAATATTTAACTCAAAAATGTAACCTTAAACATTAATACTCTGCCTTTTCCTCTTACATCATTACAATGCTAGTTTGATATCAACGTTAATTTAATAATAAGTTGTTGATAACAATTTAAACAAATAAGCTATCCTGTGTTCATATTCAAAGTAACGGTTAGAACTTACATTTTCTAGAAATATCTAGCAGTATCTTGAAGCCTCGTTTCGTACAGGTGTACAGCAATAAGCACACTCGCTAGGACCTCACTCACTACGACAGTACGTCAAGAAGACTAGGTAAACGGATGAGGGTACGAGTACATCACTTTGACTCATTGACTATCTCTTAAGGGATCAGAGGCGTGATGTTACGTTAGTAACGTTCGTTGAAATAGTATGTTAGTATGTGAGAAATGAATTGCAAGCGATCTGCTAAATGCGTGGCCTTCGATGGGCTGCAGTGCAGGCTTTGCGAAAAACTTAGCTCTGCTATCGCTAAGATGTTTCGGCAAAATCCATTTTAGCAAGGCCATTGTTCAGCAGCGGACTACGACGATGAGGAGTTCAATAAATAATAATCATCTATTTTACTCAAAGCTGATTGCTAATACGTAGCTGTCTCTAAGCATTGTAATGCATCTCATATACAGGTTATCAGCCAAGGACACCTAACAGATTGAAAAAAAATGTTAGCACGAGAAGAACGTCAAAGTAAAATTAATAACTGTCGATAGATTATCATGACGGTGACGAACATTTGTTAACATTGTTCTGTGTGTTATGATAAGCTGAATCGACATATCGATGTTATCTGGATGGTTCGATTCATTTCCATTTAAGTGTCGTGTGTTTGTAAATATTTATCACGCGCTAGGGTGAACTGGGGCGGAAAGTAAACTACATATTTTACTAGCTACATATATTTATATAATTAGCTGTATTTAATCAACTTGTAATCACCAGCCCGCAAATTGGACAAAAAAATTAGGCATACATAAAAAGAAAGAATAAAATAAACGCTTAGAAGACATTTGAAAATAAAAACACTACGGTGATGATGTTGTAATATATGAAAAGAAATGATTGAATTTACTAAAATAGAATAGAGTTGTAACTCACGACAATTAACAGTACATGACTGGTCAATTCAATCTTGATTGACGGATGGGTATGAAATAATAACTGAAACTTCAAGATGAAACCTTTCTTAATTCCCCTGACACAGATCTCAGTTAAGAATATCCATATCAGTTATATCCATAGGGATAATCCGAATAATGCGAAAATCAAATGAAAACTTATTAAATTATTATTCCACCACACCAGATCCTTTACGAGATAGGCAGAGACCACAATGTGCTATATATCTGTAACCTTATAGACTTGATGTGCTTTAAACAGGTTAAAAACCTACTAAATCCATATTCATCATCGTTCATGAGCAATAGAAAACAATAGAAATTATTTTTAGATAATATTTGTCGTTGCATAAACATCAGCCGCTTTGAAAATTTTAATCGACTGCCAACAACGAATTGCACCTAACGGCAAATTGACGTTCAAAATGCGTGTGTTTTAAATAATTTCTATTACATTACATGCCTTCTCGGCCTCCCCTACATGTAAAGTAGGTACAGGAAATAAATCTCATCGAATAACCAAAGAAATCCAGCGTCGTAGTAACCTTGTATAATACATTTAGGACAGGATGATGCAAGAGTCAGATGTCAACAGCCGTATTTCAATAATATTATTTTCGGCTGTAACGGGAAAACCAATTAATTAATATACGGGTGTAATAATTTTACACAGAGTAGTTAACCTCAAGCTGACAATTAGGTCGTTTTGCTACGGTACCTACTACCTGAAAAATTTATTAGAATAGACTGCGCTTACCTATAGGTACATAAAAGTAATAATTAAGTAGTTGGAAGGTTCATTAACAGTCAAAATTTTAACTATCTAAGGATGCTATAAATAGATGGTTTAAACTTAGATGTTTATATGAACATTGTGCACTAAAATCTTCTATTTAATAGCTTGAGAGTCCACACGGATTATTGATTGGAAATCAGTTGAACTTCTTCATCAGGAAATAGAAGTTAGTTCAAATTATTTTGAATATGTTTCCACAATAAACTAGTAATTCTGCCTTATAAAAATAGAAAGTTATGTGCAGTCCAATTGGACAGATAATGTATCAGACAGATAAATATCTTCAACCTCATTCTGAGCCTGATTGAGCACCACTTGCCGTTTTGTCCAGACTGAAAACAGCTCATAATGACATGCTTCAAGCCGAAAAATAGATGCTGAGTTAAAATCTTTAACATCATTACTCAAACCCAAAAATACCACTAACTCTTAGCTTATAAATTGTAAGACCTATTTACTGATACATTTTATTACCTAACACTTATTTCGATTTAGAATAACATATTTCCAAGGTTTAAAAAATCGTTTTTAACAACGCAAAACGCTCCGCAATAGGCGCGGTTGATATGATTTCTTTTAAATAAAACAGGGATTTTTCCGGTCATTTTATTTAATTTATTCCAACTGATAAAGTATAGGTATATACCAGGATGTATTTGATCAAACGTATCAATCACTTCCTCATTTCAATTAGTATAAAGTTTCCATTTCGTTAATTAATCGTATTTTATAATCAACTTGTTTTCAACGAAAAATTTCACGCGTGTTATATAAATGTGGAGCCATTAGAACATTCACGAACGTGTGCCTGTTATCGACAATATCTTTCCACGTAATAATCAAATAATGTGATTGCAGACTTGATCTTACGTATTAAATAATGACATGTTTGTAAGGAATTACAACTATTTATAGGCTTATTACGTTTTCTTCTTTATGGTGCGCTGCATTTCTATTATAATCAGCTATTGTATCATATTTTTCGCGTTATTTGCATATGAGCACAAAATTTATTTTTAAAACTAGGAGAGTATAAAGGTCGTGAAAAGTCAGATCGGAAATAATTTTATATGACCATAATTAACTGTTTCGTTTAAATTAAAAAGTATTCAAACCATTCGTCGGTTAATTTACATAAATTAACAAAAACAACAAATCGCCTGGTATAAGAATACAGTGACCATACCAAATACGTAAATATTAACCATCATAACATTTGTCGAACCTCCTATGATTCTAGGGTTCAACACGAGTCTCTCAAAATGAGGAGACTAAAAAACATGATTTGCCACGCTTAGATGAAAGAACGTCGATCTAAATTGATCGTCACCATCGGTCTATTTAAGTCCACTGTTGGACATAGGCCTCCTATGAGGAGTCTATGCCCCACTGAGTTTCTTTTATTATTAATTTAAAAAAGACATCTACAAATTGTACACCAGTTTTTCGTGTAGTTTGCACACCTTGTAGCTTTGATATACGTAGATACGTACGATAACATTTGTTACATGATGTTGCTAAAATTACAGTATTATCAAGCAACGACACAGATTCGATATAAAATACAAACATCAAGTGTATATGATGATAAACGAGTTCCGATGCTGAAATATTTTATCTATTGCATAACACAAACCAATGGACTAATTGTGTGAGAACACGTGGTAGGTGTGGCGCACTGACCCGTGCTTTTAATAACCTTTCACAATAAACAATATAATACAGTGTCTGACGTAAGCCCGTTGCACCCACGATATGTTATGGCGCCGATAAGCATCTAATAATATACCTACCGATAACTCCAAAGATATCGACTTGACGTTGAATTTGCGTGTGTTAATATTATTAAATCAACACAAAACCGTAGACAATAAAATGCGCCGGCTGTATGAAATTAAGCAAACCTAAATTTCACATCTGTAACCCCCGAAGAAGCAAAAATCAAAGAATAGCTATTTACGTATAATTGTGAGTAATGTATGTCGTTATACTTTCTTATTTTTAATTTATTACTTTTAAAAATTAATTATTACTTTTAAATCTGTAAATCATTATTTTTAACTTGGAGTTTTTATTATCGTTTGTTGACCCAATTATGTAGTCTATACCTCTGACTGAAACAGTACTAAACTAGTCTATGGATATTTTCTCTCTTATTACGTAGCAGAGTATGTTATGTTGGTGTACAATAAATAAATAAATGTAATACCCTTAAACTATATAAATGTTAGAACATCGTTTAGCCAGAGGCAATACATATCGGAACTATCGGACTGTAAAAGAAAGGATTTTAAAAATTCTTCATATTACTTCAATAAACATTAGCAAATTGAGAAATACTTCTACTATTCTTGATTTCTCTATCTCTTGTTTTATCTATCTGATATATATTATAATGTATATTAGAATACAAAATAACGATATCAGAGACATATGAAAATACTCATGTTATATCGAAAACGTTTCTTAAATATTTTACATTATCTGTTATGAACTGTAAAGCTTTTTAAATCGACCAATTAAGTTTCGACTGAATCTGAATACAATAGGTAATTATAGGTTATCAAATTGGCGCCAAATTTATTAAACAATTGTATTGCACGTTACGAACATGTTCAGACAAGGAGGTCAGTGACACGTTACGATAGACCACGATAGAATGAACGTATATTTTTTTTATAAAAATAATACTGATAACGCTGAATTGACTGAATATAACGTCTCTAAATAAGACTTTATTTAATAAAGAATAAAATATGATTTATATATAATAAATAGTAATCGGACTGTCATTGTTATCTCCATTCATGTATGATATGTTAAAATAATGTCATGTTTATATTTATGTTAGGTACACATAGTGAAACGTTTGTACGAATGACGTCAAGAACCAGCTAAGAATAGTCGAAATATCGACATGAAAATCACGTCCATTCACGTTGATCTGCTGATATTCTCTCATACACACAGATTCTGGTATTTGATATTATCTATAATTTGAATCAATACTACTATAAGGTGCTGTCTCGTTGGTAGTGTTGGTTGCAAGTGTGACTGCTGATCGCGAGGTTCCGGGTTCAACTCCCGAGTCGTATACTACAATTTTTTCTAATTTAGATTTTATAGTAGTGGTTCGGAGTCTGGATACGTGCCCGATGTAGCAACAGGCTCACCACCTATTTCATAGTAGGATGTATTTAACGTACCTATATATGATGAAACTTGATTCTTCTGCATTACTCTGCCTACCTCATCGGGGATTACCGGCGTGAAATTACGGTTTTTTATTAATTAATATTTATGTACTATAACTTTTTGATACGTAGGTACATACTGATTTAGTTCGTTTTTTTAATTACTACTAATTTTTGATTTATAACCAATTTGTTCAATGTTAAAGAAAACAAAGTTCCACAGGATGGTAAACGAGGAAAAGTATAACGTTCTTTATGAATGTAATAACTATATAGGTTTGTAACGAATCTTTATGAATCTAATATTGTAAGCTATCTCACTTAACGCTTTCCAAATAGTCATAATTTACACAAAATAATTTAGTCTTCTGAATAAGTACAGGGACTATAAGGACGGACCATAACCAATTCATGTAACCACATAGGCTTCTACATTAATACAGAATTTCTTAGTAGATAGTCATTATACGATACATAGATAATTTAAAGCTGTCTAGGTCTTTAATGGCGAGGCTGAAGAAACTGATATCAACCTGTAAGAACTATTTGTAAGAATTATTTTTCAATAATCACCCCATATTCCATAGGGAGACGTAATGGTAACTAGTAACACACGGGACTGCATTACACTCCTCTGCCTACCTCCGCCAGGGGTTCGTGTTTTATCATTAACAACCCTCATAGTTCCACTGTTAGACAATAATTATCCCTCTAAATAACTAAGCCAAGAGTTCGCATTAGAAAATATTTTGGAAAAGTATTAAGCATCCCTGCAATGGTTTCTATCGCCCCTGTAGTGAATTGTATCAGTGACAAGTAGATTCGAATTTACATAACATCGATTATATGACATCGATTTACAAAACATAACATCACGTGTGTGTTTCACCGAGAAGCTGGGGAAGGGAAGTATAGTCAATACGTTACTCCCATGAAATACGATGTAAGCGTCTTGCCCAAGTATCAGAATTGAGGACTGCAATCTGAGCCATCGAGTTCTCTCTGCAATTGCATTTTCCCTAAGAACACACAACGAACAATGCGAGATGACCCGCCACGACCTACTCGACCTTGCGACCGTCGCGATAGCAGCCGACCGAGCCATCATTGATCCCCATTATCTCCATCAATATTTCCACACACCCAACATTGTTCCGTGTCTATTGAGAAAAGTATTTAAAAACGTATTAACTTAATAAATGTATTGTGTAAATAAAAAAGGCTATTGATTTATTTGGTTTTCAAAAAAGTATTTCGCAGCGGTTGACGTTTAGAGAACAGTGTCACCAAACACCTGAAAATATATCTGTAGCTGTCAGGTTTTCAAAAGTACCATGAAACTATCGGCCGATTAAAAATAACCGAAGTTACCAATCAGTAAAAATAGCACTTACGTACCTAAGTGCAAGACACCTCGAGTCTATGGAACACTAAAAGGTTTAAGACTATAACTTAAAATACACTTTAAAAGTATAAAAGGGTTGAATGAAAAATATCAATTACGGTCTTATATTAATTTATTGCAGACACAAACTGTTCAGTTCAGTGACCCCGCCGAACTGAATTTGGTGTACGGCCCACGTGTTAAAAAATAAAAATACCTAACCACATATTTACAATTAGAAAATAAACTTAAGTTAAAATAAATAACCAATTTCTCCTAATAACCGATTACGGTACGTTACAACTATGTTTTTTTTCTTTTAATATTTATTACAAATAAACAAAACTATTAAAACTTGTTATGTTGTGTTTTAACATACGAGATCATTCTTTCACGTTTAAAATACAGGACAAACAATACGATACTGGATGAACACAGCTGGCGTGATTCCTTTCACATACACCCAAAAACTTGTACAATAATCATATAATATATTGTATATTAAATAAAGAACTGAAGCACTTCTTAACTTTCATCTACCATATTGAAACTATTTCATATATCTTTATACATTAATATTACATTCAATCTCGGCTTTCAACGCATTTCAGTAATATATCGCAAGCGCTATGTAATGGCACAAAGTTTTAACACGGATGATGGTATTATTCCCGCCTTTTAATATGTCAAATGTCACATTTTAAACAGTTTGATTTTTAAAAGATTCCTACTACTGTTTTTCTTTTGATATGGAATACCCACGCTTTCCAACGCTTATATTATATTATCGCATTACGCATGGGTAATATATTGAAAATTACTATATTCTTATTTATACAATACATTAAAATATAAATTTAAAACGTCGACGTTATGTACTCCTTATAACACACGATATTAAATTTTTTCTCGGTTCGAAAACGTAAAATGCGCCACAGTGCGTGTTGAAATAAGATTTTTTTGCTGTATACAATATTTATTGTGACAAGAAGTGATTCCCTCTTTATTTAAAGAACAACAACAATCAAACGGTTTAGATTGCACATTTTCAGTTTCAATTACAGATATAACGAAAAAAAAATCTCATACATACATAAATACAAATATAACCGGATTCCGGAAAGTTGATTAATGAAAAAATCAAGTAACGAAATAAATTAATTTCGTCACTACTAAAAGTGACGAAATTAATTTATCAAAGCTTAAAGCGAACAAAGGACAACGACAGAGATGTTTTACTGCCATTAATTTACCTAGTTTATATCTTCGTATATGGATCAAAATATAAATACATATATCAATTTCATAACACTGAAGGTAATGTCGATCAACGCTCGAGAAACAGACCAAAAGTAAAGCAATACAAAATATTGAAAAGATATTTTATATTCTTTATAACATATACTTGAAACGGCGGTCAATATAAAAACAAATAATAATTTATAAATATACATGTCAAATATTTTTTTTGTAAGCGGTAGAATATATCTTACATTATCGATTTAATTCGTAAATCATCCAAACTAATGCGATGAATTTGTAAACAAACTTGAGTTATCGTTGACGTGAAAAAATACAACTTTTTTATAGCAACGCTAACACCTACCGTGACGCTCAAGTCGCCACACCTGTGACAAAACTTGTCATTTTGTTGTCAGTCTTATTTTGCGGTATTGTGTATAAAACGTTTGCAATATCCAACAAGTTTCGATATGGGACCTATAGTTGACAATGAGACGACCACAGTTCCAAACAGACAACTCAGCTCCAACCCGGTGAAAGCCCCTACTTTTTGTATACATACATATAAAATAAACTACCAAATTCTGAATTAGTAACCTGTGAAATATTCAAGACATAAAAAATATATTGCACATAACACATTCCGTCACAGATTCATTAAATTGGATCGACCAAAACAATATAACACGCAAAGAAAATAAACGTATATATCCCTTAAAGACATATTTAAATGTTTGCTTTAAGAGTAATCATAAATTTATGTAATACTTAACATTTAGTTCTGTTAGTGTCTCAAAACGAGGCAGGAAGTACATAGTATGTCAATTAGTAGTCTCGCACACGTCCGACCAGCGACAGACACAACAGACTCGACCGAGCTGACGATCGCACTACTCGTTGCCACTTTGTGTACCACAAACCTGTCCCCGGTGTGGTGCCAGGTGATATCGCATGTAACAATCCTGCTTTTGAGGCATAATATTTCTGTTCAGTATACGGAACATCTACAATTTAAACACACGACACCAGAGACGATGGTTAGATATGACCAATATAAGGAATAGATAAATACGAAGTTCAGACTAATCTCAAACATTCAATTCCATTTTGCTAGTTTAACAGACGTGAAACATAGAGTACTATTAATATCGTTCTTGTCCACACCATGTTGAATGTCTCATGTGGCTCTCCCTAGTCGATCGTGCTAAGATCTATCACAAAAGTACACAGTATAATAATAAGATTCTTGCACATTTCATTTCTGAATTTAAAGTTGTTAAAAACATAAACAAGCCCTCTATGGAAATGAATACCAGCATTAAGTGTTTACGCTTTATATATAGCGTACATTTGTACATATGACCATTTTTTTCCGTTTTGAATTGAAATAATAACTTTCAGATTTTCTTGTAAATTACATATGATCAGCGAATAAAATAAGCCTTTTAATTGTCAGTGTACATTACAATTCTTTTACGAAATACATAAAATTCATATTCAGGGCATTAAACGCATTATCAATCAAATTAGTACATGTTTTTCTCTGTATTAATATCACCTCAACCATAAATTATTAGTAAAATAAGAAAATATTATATTTCACGTCAAAAAAAAATTACACGTCACCTCAGAATTGTATAGAAATCATTTGGAAATAAAATACCGTTGCGAAAAAGCGTCAATAATGGCGCTGAAAAAATTGTCTAATTATAATATAAACTAAGCTACATAAGAAAAACAAATAAAAAAGTAAAAATAAATTAATGTTCAACTAGTCCATAAGTATAATAATATTATTATAATTATATATAAATGAAAGAAAACAACGAAGAAATTAATTCTCCAATCGTAGGCAACGCCGGCGTGTACTCAGGAGGGCGGAGACAGCTACGATTCGATAATGACGGCGGGAGAAATTCGTGTGAGCGCTGGCCTATATCCGCGTCCTGCCCTATCCGGACCTAAAGATCGTTACACAC